>PVIH01024856.1:0-21852 GCA_004025045.1 Sigmodon hispidus | reverse complement strand
TTTTTTTTGTAATCATCTTTTAAATGACCACGAAAAGGAAATCATTATTTTGAAAATGGTAATTAAAAATCACAAGAGCTTGGGAACACCAAAGCAATCTATATATATTAAGGCCATGAAACCTATCACCTCTGTAAGTGTCTTCTAGAAATACCTTGTAAACAAGTACCCAGGCAGAGCAATCAGGAGCTGCCCCTACTCTCCCTTAGAAGATTTCCAAAAGGACAGATGGTGGTTATCTTTTAATGAAATTTTGAAATGTAGAGAATATTTATAGAAAAAAAAAAAAAAAGATTCATCAAGACGACTCCTTGCTTCCTCCGAGGCCTCAGGTTCCCAGTCTCTGCTCCCTGGAGTGGAGTTCGTCCATTAAGGCACCTAGCTTCCTGCAGACCAGAGTAAGCAGGAGCTGCTTCCATTCCACTCGGTTGCAATACTCATGTGTCTAGTCCTGAAGCTCAGCACACAGCCCATTCCCAGCAGAACTCACACTTGGTTCCCACCTACATCTGCCAGAAACAAGCTCCTTCACACTCCCCCCTCAGGACTCACAACAGAAAGTAGGTGACTGCAGAACGACCACCCTCCTAGCCCACCTTGCCTTGGTGCTTGGAACCCTCAAAGGCCTGTATTGAATAATCACATTTCCTGCATTTGGAACTTCATTCTCTTAGCTATCACACCTGCAAAGGTGAATAGAGAACATTCCAGAAAGGGCAATCACACTTTACTCAGAAGGGGCGAATCCACACTCACAATCTGATCAGGGCTATGGGAGGATTTCTGCAGCTGTTGAACAATTTTACTCATTTGCTTTTATTTTTGTATTTTTGGAAGATGAACTCAGTAGGGTTGCAAAGGTGCTTCCACAGTTAAGAAAGCTTACTGCTTTTCCAGAGGACCAGAGTTCAGTTCTGAGCACAAGAGTCATAAAGCTCACAACCACTTCTAACTCCAGCTCCATGGGATCTGAGATCCTTTTCTGGCCTCCACAGGATGCATTCACATGGCACAGGCATACACAGACACAATAAAAATATATATGTAAAGTTTCCTTTAAAAGATAAATCAAAGTAGAAAGTAATAAAGGAAGAAACCTGACACCAATCCACCAATCCCTGGCCACCAAGAATACACATACCAAGTACACAATATCTAGGTACACACCTATATACCACACAAAAGACACACAGGAGCAGGGTTGATGCTAGCTAGCATCACAGGATCCAGATGCTACTCTTCAGGACTTCAATCTTTTTACATTCATTTGTGGGAATTCCTTCTAAACTAGAGCATCCATCACAGTGGTAAGAAAGAGTTATCAGAAGCTCCCAGCTAGAGGCTTAATCTCCTCATCGATGTGCTAAAGAGATTGGAAGGCAGAGCTTGAGGAGACAATAAGGGTTCGGTGAGGTCAAGAGGAGGGGCCCATTGGCATCAGTGTCTTTTAAAGAATGAGACACTAGAGCATCTGTAAACACTGACTCTTACCAGAGCATCGCAAGCCCCATACATAATCCCTTATTAATGGACTTCACAACCTCCAGTCCTGGAAGTAGTAACTTTTCTTTACAAACTATCTAGACTGTGCTGTCCCCCTTATAACAACATAAGGCAGGAGAATTATTTACTTTGGTGTCATTGTGACAAAATAACTGGGGGAGCAAACTAAAAAGAGGAAATATTAACCTTGCCTCCTGGTTTAGAGAGTACAGTCCACAACTACTCAGTCCTGGCATTTCAGCGGAGCATCTGTGTCTGCAGTGTACAGCAAAGGACAGCGGTTCACATCACAGCAGACCAGAAAACAGCCAGAGCTTGGCAGACCTTTCAAAGGTCCCTCGCTCATGATCCATGTCTGCCAGATAGACCCCACACACACCTCCAAAAATCACTCCACCAGCTGAGGACCAAGTATCCATATCATGAGCCTGTTGAGACCATTTCATATTCAAATCCTAACAGCAGACTCAAACACCACATCTCTTACAGAAGCACGGAAGAGTGATACAAAAGTAACCAAAGGCATTTCCTCTATTCACCATACACAGTCACAGGAGTCCCCCAAACAGTCTCTGAGTGCCATATCCCTGCTAAATTCCCAGGAAAGATGAACCCACCAAACCAAACTTACAGTGTCATCCCAGATGACAACAACAGAGATACCATCCTGGTCCCAGAAAGACTATGACAGAAAAATACAAACGCATAGTTCATAATTACTTTGTGCATCCATCTGTTGGATTTCTAGTATCTGCGCATTTATGGTTGTGTCTAATCACCCTCAGGAGGATTAGCTTGATGGAGTGGCCGAGCAACATAACAGAGTCACTGTAATTCGATAGACACTTTTGATTTCCCTGATAAGATAGTTAGCTATTGCTGCTTGCTATCCCAACCCCACTTCCTGTCGATACTAGTCAAATTTTCCCTGATAAACTAATTACACACAGCCTGCCAGCTACAGAGGGAGGCACTCTGATTTATTTGGGCTGAAGAGTTTGTTCCCTTGCATAGACACATTGGAAATGAATATTGAGTGTTGAGTGCCCCAGATTCTTTCTGTGATCTCACTGTGATTTGGAAGAACAGATAGAACAGTGGTGTGCCTCTCCTCTACCCAGAACTGCTTTATTCTCCATCAATTCCTACCAATTTAAGCCAAAACTCTGAAGCAAGGAAAGTCACCAAGAGTGGTCCCAAATACCCAGAGTCAGCCATCATCCCATCAAACATGGGTACTTAATTCAGAGCAAGTTAAAAAGGCAAGAAAAAAAAATGGTCTAACTTACAAAATCTCGAAGGGGTTTTGGAAGGAAGCATGAGCTGGAATGCCTGCTTTCAAGGATGTCCTTAAGAGAGGAAGATTTGGACACAGGCCAACATGTCACATAAGGAGAACACAGTCTATGTGATGCTGCCACAAGCCAAGGGTCAAGTGCAATGACAAGACCACAACAGAAGTTAAGTAAGGAACAAGGGGCAGATTCCTTCTGGGTCCCCAAAGACCATTATCGGTGGACATCATGAGCTGGTGCTGAGCACTTCCCAAACTGTGAGGGGTGTGTGTGTGTTTGCATGGCTGGGGTTGTGGGGAGCTACTATTGTTTAGCATGCATCACACACACACACATATGCTCATGCCATATCCACAAGAGTTTCTATCCCTCTGCTTGGAGAGGAAAAGCAGAGGGACCTGGAGCTCAATTCCTTTCCAGAAGAACAGTCTCCTTTCCTCCCTAATGTCTTCCACTCAGGTCCTGCCAGACTTGGGATGCACCTGCCTCCTATTCAACTCCAAGCAGTTGGCCACCCAGATGCAGAACTGGGAGTTTAGGTAGGGACCTATAGCTGCCATTGTTCCTCTCCTTGGCCAGCTGGCCCTGGATGTCAGAACTGTGCAGTCTCAGATCCCATGAAGAGTAGGGGCTCTGTACCAACAAACGGGGACTAACAGACCTCCCTCCCCACTGGATGTATGGGAACCAGGCCAGAGAACAATTACTGACCAATGCAACTCTGGACATTGTCCATGGTGCAAGGGCTCTGACAATAGCTTGGGAGATACAGCCTGTGCTACCTGACAAAACAAGAAGACCTGCCCACTCTGGTCCCTCCCATGTCCTGGGAATCAAATGTCTGAACTATTAACCAAAGCTATTGTAAGGTCCAAAGGCCAAGAAGAGGCCACATGCAGAATTGAGAGCATAGATTAGGAAAGAGATGCAAGATCCAGAACCCTGGGGACCTCAATTAAACCCAGCACCTTTTGGCCAAGGGCATTGGCTCCTAGGTAGCACAGGCAGCTTCATCTCTATTTTAGATGTATTCTTTAGCTAAACTTACCTTGGCCTAGACTCTTGTGAAAGGGAGGGATCCCAGGGCCTCAGCAGTAAGCTCAGAATTTCCACAGCCTAAGTCCTAATTACCAAAGAGGCAGAGATGGGGCTTACCATTCCCTGACCAAGCAAAAGACCATGTGCAAAGGAAGAGAACAACATCAAGGAAGACCAGCCAGGGGGGCTCTCTCCCTCTCTGCCTCAGGTCAGGGCTCAGGGAAGACAGAGGCTACAAACAACACAGTGTACGTGGCCATGCCGAGGCCTACCTCCAAAAGAACCAAATACATGTCCAAACCAATATTTACACAGGAATAGTCAAGGCAAGACTAGGTGAATCAGCCTGAAGACATAAATGGCCCAGGTGTCCACTGACGATGAATAAATATGAAGTTTATCTATAGAATAAAATACGATTCAGCCACATAAAGGAAATACTGACACATTACACACAATGAGTGAGCTGCAAAAACATAGCTCAAGGAGCCAGATAGCCAAAACTTTCATGCGTTTAAAATATTCTGAATACAGGGCTATGGAGCTATCTCAATGGTTAAGTGCTTGTAAGACAAGCCTAAGGAACAGAGTTCAAATCTCCAGAACCCACATAAATGCCAGGTGGGTATGTCAGCCTGCCTGCAATTCCAGCCTGAGAGAATGACACAGGAAATCCTCAGAGAAAGCTGACTAAAGAAACTGACCAAATCAGAGAGCTCTGCATATGATTAATATCCCTTGCCTCAATGAATAAGATAGAAAAGCAAACAAGAATAATTCACCTCCATACACAGACATTAGGGGTTTACTCGGTGTCAAAGAAGCTTTGATAATTAACACAGTTAATAGCCACACAACACCTAAATGGACTGTTTCCTTACAATAGCTAGTTGGACATTAGACAAAATGTCAATACATTTATTGTGATGGTGCAAATGACTCAAAAACTTAGGGCTGGGCCACGGACTCCATCCAGGATGCCTCCCTGGGCCACTGCAGCTCACCCTGCCTGTCCTCTCTACCAACATCCAAAGCCTGAGTCTGGCTCCCCACAACAGTCAGTCTCCTGCCGTCATTACCCACCTCTGTTCTCTTCAGGTCTTCATCATCCTCCTGAATTCACCAAGGACCCTGTAGGGAAGCTGTCCCAGGAAGCCCTTCACTTCTAGGAGCCTCAGGGTCCTTCTTGGACCAAGAACAATACCTTGCCTGTTCAACCTTGTCACTGTCAGCCCGCAAGATCCATTTCCCTACTAGACCATAGCAGGGAAAGTCCAATAAATCTTAATGTCTCCTGTGTTAGCATTTAATCTTCATGACAGCACCACAGGGTAGCAATGGCTATCTAGTCTACAGCCTACAGATGGAGGGAGCAGTAAATATCAGAAATGGAACCAGTTGCAGAGTACTGCCAGGATTCATCAGCCCACTGGAGCCCTCAGAACACAGGTCATTCCAGTGACCACATAGTCCATAATAGGGCCTGGCAACGGGATGCAGTCAACTCCACTGCAAATCAGTTTCCAGAGATCTCTACCTGTATCTAAGCTATCCGTGACTAGCAAGGAGTGCCTGCTGCAAAGGAGACCCATCTTATGAACATACTTCCCACAATCCCTCTGGACCAAGAAGTTGTCCTCACATAGCCCACACAGATGCCTCCAGAGACTAAACACAAACACTCAGCACTGATTAAATACTCACACATAATACCCGTCTAGACTCAATAGATCAACCCTTGAGTTAGGGCGACACTGGCTTCACAACAATTGAGCAAAAAGATGCTTATAAATGGAAAGCAGGAAGCAGTTCTCCTTAGTTTCTGGTACATTGGGATCTAGAAACTTCTGAGCAACTTTACAAGTCCAGCTGCATGAGGCCCCTGAGACCAGAGGCAAACCACCAGTTTTGAACACAGCAATCAATCATACTGAAGCCCAGGGCATGACCCTGGGAAAATGAGTTCCATCAACCACGCCTTCTCCTCCAGCGCTCTAGTCTCTGAAGACTGTAGGCCCTTCCTCTGGTTTGGGTTCTATTCTGTAAAGTGTGTGTGTGTGTGTGTGTGTGTGTGTGTGTGTGTGTGTGTGTGTGTGTTATATGTTGCTTCTCAGCTGCCATCCACCTTTTCTTTTCTTTGAAATAGGATTCCTCACTAGCCTGAGGCTCACCAAGTAAGATAGGCTGGCCAGTCAGTGAGCTGGATAGCAACCCATCTCTGCTTCCCCAGCACTGAGATCATAAACATGCACCCACACACGCCTGACTAATTTTTTAAATGTGGGTTGCAGGGTTCCAAACTCGGGTCCTCAGGCTTGACTACATTTACTTTACCAACTGGAAATATCTCCCCAGTCCCTTCAGAGAGCTTAGTTTGTTTTCAGCTTTTATGCCTCACCATTGAGGTACTTACCTCTGCTGAGGAGAATATCCTGTCAACAGCTCAGCTGTCTAATAAGACTGGCCCTGAGACATCCTGGGGCAGGTGTTTTTTTCTGAGAGCATTCACCTCAGCACTAAAGCAGCCTGGTCCCAAGCCCATCTCTGCCACAGACAGCCAGTATGCCAAGGCAGATACTAAGATAGCCTTGTCCTCACCATGTCAGCAGCTCTAATTCAGTGTGGGCTGAAGGAACGTGTGAAGGATTGAATAAAGAAACTCAAATGAGGCCCAGACGGACAGCTTAGAGTCCTTGCAGTGATCCCAAGTTTCATTCACAGCACCCACGGTGATGTACTTTAACTCCAGGTCCAAGAGATCTGATGCCCGCTTCTGACCTCCACAGGCACCAGGCACACATGTGGTCCATGCACATACATCCATGCAAAATACTCATAACCATAAAAATAATAGAACAAATAAATCTAGGAGCTGGAAAGATGACTGGGCGGTTAAAGAGTATTTGCTGCTCTTGAAGAGGACCCAGGTTCTGTTGCCCAGGACACAGATGTTAGTTCACCATCTCTTTACATATGCCCAAACACACAGGTACACTTAAAAATTAAATAGATAAATAGTTTTGAATTAAGTAAATAAATCTAAACAAGAGAAGAACTCAGGATATGCTCTGGAAACTAGAGACAGACCATTCATTCATCTAGCCAATTGTACCAGAATAACCTTCAAACTCTTCTCAGTGGAAGGACAGTGGCTGGTTATCTCCCATTCATCTAGAATTCACATCAACTCCAAAGTGAAGGACACTGAAGGTTGGTCCCTGGAATCTGCTTACATTATCACATTGATGGTAACTACATCAATGTTCTACCCACTGCCTTCTCTGAAAAACATGATTCAATTAGATAGTGTTCTTCTTTCCATTCTGTGGCTGTGAAAAAACACTCTGACGTAAAACAGCTAAGGGGAGAAAGAGAACTTACCCAGGTCACAGCTCACCACCAAGGGAAGCCAAAGCAGGAACTCCAACAGAAGTTTTAAGCAGTGTGGAGCTCTGCTTGCTGAACTGCTCTGAAGCTATACTTAGCTCCAAGACCATTCACCTAAAGACGATGCCATACACAGTGAGTTAGTCCCTCCTACATCAATTAACATTCAAATCAATCCCCCACAGACATGCCCTGTAGTGATGGTTTTGTGTGTCAACTTGACACAAGCTAGAGTCATCAGAAAAGAAGGAGCCTCAGTAGAGAAAATTTGTCCATATATCCAGCTATAAGGGATTTTCTCATTTTGTGATCAATGGGGGAGGGCCCAGCCCACAGTGGGTTCTATAAGAAGATGGGCTGAGCAAGCTATGGGAAGCAAGCTAGTAAGCAGCAGCCCTCCAAGGATTCTGCATCAACTTGAGCCTCCAGGATCCTGCCCTGTTTGAGATCCTGTCCTGACTGAACAGCGATGCTGAACTGTAAGCCTAATTAATAAACCCTTTCCTCCTCAACTTGCTTTTTGGTCATGGTGTTTCACCGCAGCAATAGAAACCTTAACTAAGACATATTGGTACCAGAAGTAGGGTAATGAATGCTGTGACAGGCCTGACCATGTTTTGGGAGAGGATTGAGAAAGGACTTTGGAACTTTGAGCTAGAAAGTTCATTGAGTGCTAAGACCTCAGTGAGCTGTTCTTTAGGAGCATGGAAGATAAAAATGTTAACAGCAGTACAGAAGATGGAGGTCTGGCTCGTGAAATTTCAAAACAAAGGTTAAAGACTCTGTCAAGACCATTTGCTATTTTGATTTAAGATTCTGCGGTTCTGATTAGCTGGGACTGAAGAATCAGCTGTGGTTAACAAGATACCAGAACTACTAAAGTGAAACCTTTACGCTACTAGAACAATTGGTACTGGTTGGCTAGAGCTAGGAAATTAGCAGTGATTAATAAAAGAGCAGCATCACTGAGGTGAAATCTTCTGGGAACTGTTTTCTAAGAGCACTGAAGGGCTGTGTTCCAGAGGCAGCCAAGGTTGTAGCTCCTGCTAAGTGTCACCTAGGTGGTTCTGGTTTTGGAGACATGAAGGAGTCATGGAGAATAACCGAAGTATGGCACTGTGAGAGGCCAGGAAAGAGGCCATAGTAAAGGTGCAGCCTCAGTGGCAGCTGAAGGCCCAGGACTGTAGGGGTCATGCAAAAAAGTTGAGGTTTGGTAACATTGAAGAGAGTCTGTGAGAGGCTATTGGTGAAAGTGCAGCCCAGTTACAGCAGAAGAATCTAGTGTTTTGGAGATGCTAGTACCATGAGATGACCTGACCACCAAGAATGAGGGCAGCAGTGGAGTGGACCAGCCAGAGCCTAGAAGATACGGTTATGTGCTGCTGAGGGCAGAGCCAGAAAAGTGACCCAAGCCTTTTTTAAGAATCCAGAAGATCATGTGCCCAGATACTTGGACACAGTTATTTATACTGTTGGAGTTTGGTTTTACTTGCTTCCCACTGTAATGGTGCCCTGGTTCTTCCCTCTTGAAGAAGGCTTTTAATTTAGATTTTTAAAGGCATTCACGGATGAAAGACTTGAACTTTTGAAAGAGACTGGATATTTTAAAGACAGAATTTGTAAAGACTGGGGGACTTTTACAATTTATAATTTTAATATGAGATCTTGGGGATCACTAAGAAAGGAAGGGATGTAGCTTAATGATGTGTTGGTGCCAAGCTGACCAGGGGTCAGCTGAACTACCTGGTTTTGTGTGTCAAGTTGATACACACTAAAGTCATCAGAGGTAGGAGCCTCAGTTGAGGAAATGCCTCCATGAGATCCAGCTGTAAGGTACTTCCCCATTTAGTGATCAATGTGGGAGGGTCCAGCCCATGATGTTCTGAGTTCTTCTATAAGAAGGTGGGCTGAGCAAGCCGTGAGAAGCAAGCTGATAAGTAGCTCCTTTCCATGGCCTCTGTGTCAGCTCCTGACTCCAGGATCCTGCCCTGTTTGAGTTCCAGACTTGACTTCCCTCAGGAATCAACAGCAATACTGAAGGGTAAGCCTAATAAACCCTTTCTCCCCAACTTGCTTTTTGGTATGGCATTTTGTCACAGCAACAGAAACCCTAAAACATGCCCCAAAGTCAATCTAACCTTGGTAATCCCTCAATTGAGATTCCCTCCTTAGGTAAGCCTTGGTTATGTCAAGATGATGGTGAAGAGAAACAAGACAATCAGCGGAACTCATCTGTGCCTGTTCACTCATCAGCTGGAGATGATGGGATGGGATGGGATGGCATGGCATGAGATGGCATGGGATGGCATGGGATGGGATGGGATGGAATGGAATGGGAAGAGGTGAGGTAGGATAAGGTGAGGTGAGGTGAGGAAATGAGAGGAAGTTTCCAAGTCTAGCTGTATGTAGCCCTAGGAGCCAAGCCCACCATCAGTGCTGAACATAACAACCAATCATATAAAAGCATAAGGCTTGGTCCCTAAGGAACGAGGTGCCATCAGTCAATAGTCCTCCTCTAGTTCTCTGGACCCTCTGCATCTGTCCTCTCACTGGCTTTCTCCTGCATCTGCTCAATGTCGCCAACAGGGTGCCTTACTTACCTTTCTATTGCTGTGACAAAACACCATAAAGAGAAAGCCCTTCACTGAGACTCACAGTTCCAGAAGATCAGAGTCCATGAACATCATGGGGAGGAGCATGACACAAGGCAGGCAGACAGGTATGGCACTAGAGCAGTAGCTGAGAGCCCACATCTTAAGATACAATCACAAGGCAGAGAGCTAAATGGACATGGCTAGAGCTTTGAAAACTCAAAGCCCAGTGCCAGTGACATGCCTCTTCCAACAAGGCCACACCTCCTAGTTCTTCCCAATTAGTTCCATCAACTATCAATATATATGAACCTAATGAGAACATTCTCATTTAAACCACCATACTGGGGTTTTATTTCTTCATGATTCTCTCCTTCCAAATACCCAGCTTTCCCTGTGTCCTGACTGTACCTCTGTAACAGCTTTCTGCAGCTCCCTAACCAAACTTGGGTTACATATAATAGTGCTCACAAACTTGGGCACATATAATAGAAATGTTTTCTCACATGGCTTTGGAGCAGGGGGTCAGTACCTGCTCCAAATCTTGACGAAGAGGCTCTTCCTTGAGCCTCTCAGCTTCTGGTCATTCTGGGTTCTCCACAGACCTTCCTCATCCATTCTGGGCTTTGACAGCCAAACTCTACTTTCCTCCTATTCATGGGTAGCCATCTTGTCCCTCACACTAGAACACAATGTCCCTGGCTGAAAGGCCCACCTACTCTATCATGACATCATCCTACCTCTTAATAACAACCCTAAGCCAAACCAGGTCACATTCTGAGACATTCAGTTAGGTTACAGTTTAACATGCACTGCCTTCCAACACAGAAAATTTAAGAAATGATACAGCCATGGGACCCAGGCAAGTAGTTTTCCCTCAAGTTGATATGTAAATATATTCAATCTTTTTCCTTTTGTCTACTTGTGAGAACATCAAGTCATTTTGAATGGAAATCTGATCACACTTCACAGCTCCCTAGTATTCTTGGGTTTTTCTGGTGGGTTTTTGTCACTTGGTGGTGGTGGTGGTTTTTTAAATAGAAGAAAACTTAGATAGCTTAGATGGGGGAACAACTCTCAGGCTTCTTTATTTGGGGTGGCACCAGGTGACAAGCAGAGTGGAATGTGTGCTGAGGTCCTGCCATCGTCTCGAAGGGGAGGAGGCAGGGGCTGTCCACCTGTACACACAGTCAAGACAGCCAGGGCTTCAAATGGAGACAAATGGCCACCAAGGATTCAGCTTCTAGACTGTTTCACAGTCCAACCCCCCCCCCACCTCAGCTATCTCTCTTAGCCAACGTACATTCACCATACCATGAGTATTCAGTTATTGTTCTAATTAATTATATTCGATGTATTATATGATGACTTAATGTTTATTAAGGAGAATGAAGTAAATATAAGAAGTGATTTTAGGAGAAAATAGAACTCTGTGTGGGGATTGTTAGGGTTTTTTTGGAGAACATAGGAACCAGAAAAAGGTGAGAGAGTTTGGGTCTCGAGTCTTGAACAATTTTGGCTATGCCCCATTGGGTTCTGGATTTGAGGTCACAAGCTTTTTTGGGGAACATTTGAGTCTCTACTATGTCTTTTTTTTGTTTAATTAAGAAAGTTTTAAATTAAGTATAAGATTATGTATTATAGGGATTTTTATAAGGTTGTGTTTGGGGGAGGGAAAGGCATTAATGTAAGTAAGGTTATATTATAACTAATAAACAACAAATATGAGGTATATTTTAATGTTTATAATATTGGTATGAGGTAATGTATAGGGATTATTTTAAGACTGTTTATTTTGAATAATAAGAATTTAATATTTGAATGTTTTTGTTGAGATATAAAACGATAGTAATTTTAACTATTAAGATTTTATTATTAAGACTTGAGAGAAGGGGCTGGAGAGATGGCTCAGTGGTTAAGAGCACTGTCTGCTCTTCCAGAGGACCCGAGTTCAATTCCCAGCACCCACATGGCAGCTAAAAACTGTCTTAGTTCCAGTTCCAGGCAAACACCAAGGCAAATAAATAAATAAATAAAGTTTTTTTTAAAAAAAAAAAAAAAAAAAAGACTTGAGAGAAAAAATGTATTATTTGAAGGTTGGAAGTATGAGAGAGTAATTTTTAAGATTTAAGAGACGTTAATGACAGTTAGTTATTTGGATAGTTATTTATGGCTTTTTTGTATAGTAGGAGTATTTATTTATTTATTTATTTATTTATTTATTTTTGGCTTTTGGCCTAGGATGTTTGATAAGTTTTTTTAGTAGTAGGGTATTTTGGGGAGAGACTGTTTTATTTTGTTTAGTTAGGCTTTGGCAGTTCTTATTTTTTATTTTGTTTGTTTAGATTGGACAGTGTGTATGTTGACAGTAGTTGGGCTAAGTGTAGTTTTTTATTAGGCTATTATTTGTCAAAGAAGATCATTTTTGTGAGATGTTTATGATGTTTAACATTAGTTTAGGAAAGAAACAGTGATGCTAGGAGTTGTGTTTTTTATGGCTGAATTTTAGATAATAAAATTTTAAATGTTATGTTTTTTAGGTTTATGAAGTGGTTGAAGATGTCTGTTTATTTGATATATTTTAGTGTGTTTTGGGGAAGTTTGAGTATTTTGACTGTTATGTGATAAATTTGAGTAGTGGTAATTTGTAACTTTAGTTAACTGAAAGAGTGAAGTTTATATTGTAAGAATAGGCAATTTGTAAATGAGTGTATAGTTGTTGTATAACGATTTTAAGTATGACAATTTTATTAATATTAATTAGGGTATATATATTGTATAAAAGTGACAACAGTATTTTAACTATATATTATTTTATAAAATATTTAAACAAAGTTATATAAAATAATTTGTGTACATAATAAATGTTATGACTAGTATAAATAAACAGAGGTAGAAACAGTATAATGAAATTGACAATAATATGTTTAGTATATATTAATGTATAAAGTATTTTAAACAGAAGTAGAAATATGTATAAAGTAGGGCAATTATATATTTTATTTTGTAATAACATAGGCTATTTTAATGATATATATAAAATAAATTTTATTTGTATTAATATATAAGTATTTATATTATGGCAATTTTTTGATTTATTTTTAGCTAATAATTGTTTATGGGTAGATATAATATTTTTTTTAATTTTTTAAGGAAATTTTTAAGTTTATATTATAGTTTTATCTTTAACTTAAATTTAATTTATAACTATTATATTACAATGATAATTATAACTTTTAGAGGACAAAATTTATTGGGAGGGGGCACAGTTTTTTAATTAGGTGTGGGGTCTTTTAAAACTAAAATAATGGTTAAGTTTTTATGAATTGACTATAAATATTTATAATTATTTTTATAGTATTGGGTAAGTTTATCTAAAAATTTTGTTAAAGGTATGACATGAAGTTGGGCACCAGATATTGTTGTAATTAATTATATTTGATGTATTATATGATGACTTAATATTTACTAAGGAGAGAGAATGAACTTATAAATATAAGAAGTGATTTTAGGAGAAAATAGAACTCTGTGCAGGGATGGTTAGGGTTTTTTTCTGGAAAACGTAGAAAAAAAAAAGCAAGGGAGTCTGGGTCCTGGGTCTTGAAGGATTCTGGCCACGCCCCATCAGGGTCTGGATTCTTGAGGTCACAAGCACTTCCTTGGGTAACATCTGAACCCCCACTACGTTCAGTCAACCACATGATCCTACAAGGTGATCACTTTGAGACATCCGCCCACACTGGCTTCACTCAAGTCAGACTCTAACTCAGCACTGGCAATGTCTTGGCTTGCAGGAGTCCTTCATAGCCCTTACAAGCTCACCAGAGAGCAAGGGCTGAATGAAGTTCAGTAAAGAGACTATTACTATGCAATCATGAGGACCTGAGTTCAAACCCCAGCACCAACCCATGTAAAAAGTCAGGCACAACCATATGCAACTGTAACACCAGTGCTATGTGACAGGAGCATCACTGGGCTTGCTGGCTGCCAGCCTAGCTCCAGGTTCAGCGAGAGATCCTGTCTCACAGGCATAAAGCAGAGCAGGACACCTGACATTCTCCTCTGTTATTTATATACATACAATTGTATACATGTGCATGTACACTATATACACATACCTATACATACACACTAAAATACTAGATAAAGATCACTTGAGCACTTCATCCCAGTCATGGGCTCTCTGCAGTTGCCGAGATGGCCTCCTATGATGCAGTCAGTGCTCAGTCATGGTCGGCCAACATATAGACATCTATCATTCCTTGGTTTCTTCTTCGCTTTCTATAAGCAGAGAATTCTCACTTCACTCAGCACTGCACAGACAGAAAATTTTCACCTCACAGTCAGCAGCCATGTGTCTGGACAATCCGGGTATTTTCTCACTCTCCTTCCTCTCACGGAAAGAGGTCAGAGCCCTCAAGATAGCTTGGCAAGTAGAGACAGCTCCTGCCAAGCCTGGTGACCAGAGTTTGACCCCCCAGAACCCCATATGGTAGAAAGAACACTCATACACAATGCCCTCTGACCTCCACATTCATAATGTGATGCACAAGCATCCCCGACACACACACACACACACATAAATAAAATGTAATTTAAAAAAAACACCTCTCTGACAGTGTGGCCAGAATTAGGTGCCAGGTGCATCCTGGTCTAAGGCTACCTGTACAGGGGCACCCACACTCCTACACACACACACACACACACACACACACACACACACACACACACACACAGCAGTCCCCACTTATCAATCAATAGGCATGTGTGCTATGACCCAGTGGATGCCAAGGCAGAGAGTACCAGCTGTACACATGTAACATTTTTTTCCTGTAAGTATGTGCACGATCAAGTTCAATTACAAAGCCAGCCAAGGAAGAAAGCAGTAACAGTAACTAGTCACAGAACAATTACAGCAATAGACAATACTCAATTATTTAAAACATGAATCATTCATCTCTGAAATTTTCCATTTACCATTTTCAGACATCAGTTGATCACAGGTAAACAAACATCAGTTAAGAGGAGAGAAAGCAATTGTGCAAATTTGTTTAGAAACATACTCAAAATGCCCTGGGTGACAGGAAACAGTGAGAAGTAGGCTGGGACCTGTCAGGGAGTGCACCCAATTCATGGGGAGGAGGGAGGGGTGTGAATGTGGGGATGTGTTTGTGTGTGTGTGAGAGATACATATGCGTGTACACATGGAAGACAGACGAGAACATCGGGGATCTGCCTGATTGCTCTCTACGTTTTTCTATTTAATTTGAGAAAGGGTTTCTTTTATTTTTTTTTTAACTTTATTTATTTATTTGTCTTGGTGTTTGCCTGGAACTGGAACTACAGACAGTTGTTAGCTGCCATGTGGGTGCTGGGACTTGAACCCGGGTCCTCTAGAAGAGCAGACGGCGCTCTTAACTGCTGAGCCATCTCTCCAGCCCCGAGAAAGGGTTTCTAACTGAACAGCCAGGCTAGTGCCCACCAAGTTCCAGAGATCTGCCTGTCTCTACCCCCAACCCTACCTCAATGCTACAGATACAGGTATACATGGCCCTGATCAGCTTTTACATAAGTGCTTAGGATTTGAACTCACATCCTCTTGTACTTATAACAAACACTCTACTGAGTGTCTCCCCAGTCTCCTGGTAAACATTTTGTGAACTGGTAAAAACATAAAATATAGACAGACAGAGCTAAAAAGCAAATCACAAAGCTGCTGGCCATATTCGTAAGCGCCAGTCTTGCAAATAACACTGGGAAACTCAACAGTGCAAGTCCTGATACTACTGTCTGTGGGCCCCGATCACTCAACCTCCGTCCTTAAGAAACACATTCACACAAACCTTCATTTCCACGGACTGTGATTTCTTACTCTGAAGGCTCATTCCATGCTAATCCCAACTTGACTTTCTGGCCTATAAATCACAGAAATCAAAGGCAGACGCTGTGCAGATAAATATCTTAGAGCCCTTGACCACGTCTGGTCCCCACAGTCAACTGCCAGCTAGACAAGAAATTAAAAAAAATAAAAAAACAGGAATGGAGGCTTTGCCTTTAGTTTGTCTTTAGTTTGTCTTGGGGCAAGAGGGATGAAGAAAATGTTTTACTTGATTTATTCCACCCCTGTCGAA
The DNA here is from genome assembly GCA_004025045.1 of Sigmodon hispidus. Taxonomy (NCBI): domain Eukaryota; kingdom Metazoa; phylum Chordata; class Mammalia; order Rodentia; family Cricetidae; genus Sigmodon; species Sigmodon hispidus. Next base: position 5,907 of record PVIH01024856.1, on the reverse strand, counting down.
ACTCCAGTATTGCTAAGGCCTTTTGCCTTGCTGATGGCTCCAAACAGGAGTTTCCAGAGGCAGCCCAGCTCAGCCACACCTCCACAGCCAGATGGATGAGCAAGCTGCCTCCTGCCTGAAAGGGCCACAGATCCTGCTGCTTTTCCACCTGCTTCTTACACATGGAAAGGTGTGATGGCTTGTTCTGACAGCTGTAGCAGTCAGTAACTTACACAAATGCATCATAGTTCTGAAATCCAGAAGCCCAGGTTGAAAGCAACAGCACGTTTGATACGTGATGAAGGCCTTCGTCTACTTCACAGATTTGCGCTCTGTTAAGTCCTCACAAGGCTCTGTGGTGTGTTAATTGTCCCTAGACAAACCCCAGAATCATCTGGGAGACACACCTCTGGGCTTGGCTGTAGGGATTCTTTAAATTGTCTTAGCTGATAAGAGAAGAGCTGCCCACTGTGGGTGGCAGCATTCCCTAGGCTAAGTCCCTTCAAAGGAGAAAAGAAGCTCAGCAGCAGCAGCATTCATCTCTGTGCTTCTGTGCATCCCAGATGTGAAGCAACCAGCTGCTTCAGGCTCCTGCTCGCTTGACGCCCCCCCCCCAATCAGTCCATGATGGACTGGACCCTTGTCTTGTGAGCTAAATAACCCTCACTTCCTTCATGCTTTCGTTGAGCTGGGACAGGTGCTGATCCCTCACATCCTCCCACAAGCCAAAGACCCACTTCCTCCATCACCACCACCACGCAGACAACCAGGCTTTTGGCCAGAGTGACAGCAAGGTCCTCAGAATGCTGGTCACAACACAGTGGAGACCGCTGAGTAGTTGTCTTGATTTTGTTTAATGTCTTTACACTTTCCATATCATCTACATTTTTTTAATAACTAACACAAAATAGGGTTAGAAAATAATGGTGATTATTCTAAAATCAAAAGATTCTAAGTGCCAGGGAGCTGATTGAGTGAGTAACGTGACTGCGACACAAGCCTGAGAGCCTCAGGTGAGATTCTCAGCATCCACAGAAAGAAAAGTCATCAGTCATGGTGTTGGAGAACGGAGGGAGACAGGACCCAAGGACCTTGCTGGCCAGCCTGTCTAGCCAATCAGTGAGCCCTAGGTTCAGTGACAGACTCTGTCTCAAAATATGGTGGAGAGTGACCAAGGAAGACAATGATATTAGCCTCTATACACACACACACACACACACACACACACACACAAAGATTCTAAAACTTTAAGCCAGGTGTGAGCAATCCAAGACCCACAGACCAAACAGGGCGCAGAAGCTGAGGCATTTTACCTTGTCACTACTGTGGTTAAAGTGTCTATCTAGGTAACTGTTACATCAGAAGTTCAGAATATTGTAAGCCTCCGGTCTCTTCCACCTATCTCTAAAATATCCCCATTCCTGTTAGAAGAAAGGGCTGTTAAGCAGTCAGGTCCCCTTCTCTAGCCCCAGGCAACCACTAATCTGCTCCATGTGTATGTTTATATCTCATATCAGCACCGGTTCTTATGTGACTAGCCAAGGTCCCTTTGCGTGTTTGCAAAGTTCATCCACACTGTCTAATGAATGGATGCTTCAGTCCTTTTTAAGACTCAGTAATATTCCATTGCATTATCCACTCACTAAAGGCAGACACTTAGGCGGCCATGTCCAGTTGTGAGTACTATGAACAGTACACAGTCAACATTTGTGTGCATCTTTTATGCTGTCATTATATCTATGGAAACATGTGGGGTCAGAGGGCATCATTAGCTCCTACAGTACTTCTGTACTGTTTTCATGGCTATAACATTTTCCTGAAGTATCATTTGTCAGTGACTGAATTAGTGGCCCCAAGTGCCCTGGATTGTGTCCCTTGGTCTGCAGTCTAGTGCACATATCGGCTGAACTGGGCAGGAAAGCGGCCCATCTCCGTTTGAACTGACGCTGCTCACTTTCCTTGTAGCTGTTTAATGTTTTGCGGCTCCAAAGCACTTAGACATCAATTCTCTCCTTTGATACCTGTCTTTTCATCGCATTCGGGGGCAGGAAAAGCTAGGGGCAGAGCCTTCATTGTCAGATCATCTAAGACCCTAGACGAGCTTCAGCCGCACTGGGTGGAGCTGAAGCAAGGACTCAACTGCCACCCTCTTCGTACAGTCATCTCCTTTCTACTCCCTCCCTAAGCCATCATTAGATGGAGAACTCTCTTTTATCTTCAAAAGAGAACAGAAAAGTAGCCTTGTATCAACCAACAGCAGGAGAAATTCTAAGCCCAGAAAAAGCACAGAAATGCAAGCAATGGCCCCAATTTACCTAGAGAATACCTGAGCTGTAAAAATTGCTCACCCCACCCACCCATATCCCTGCTCATTCAAACAGCCAGGATACAGGATAGGGAAGGCAGCTTTGAAATCACTGCCCCAGTCATCTGCTAGGCTACTCAGTGGGCCTTCGCACAAGGCTGGAAGCAGCCACGCAAGTCCGTAACACACACAGACACACACACTCACAAACCAGCCTCAGGGATGTTAACATGAAATCTGTCCCTTCACCTAGATATAGGGAGCACATTGCATGCTGGGAACATGGGAGCTGAAGTAGAAGTTCATTGTGGTACGTAAAGAGCAACACAGGGAAAGGCCATGCTTCACCAGGCTGCATGGGAAGACAGGAGTGACTCTGGAGGTAGAACCAAAGAGCATGTCCAGATAGCAGGGGAGGCTGTGAAAATGCACTGAGTCTTATTGGACATAGAAATTAAGAACCCCAGGGCCAGGAGGCTAGGTGACCACTGAGCCTATGGGTAGCACCAGAAGACAGCTGTGAGGCTCCCAGGTCAAGTTTCCTCCCTCCTATGAAATGTAGCAATCTCTGAAACTGCTCCAACCGTGTAGAGCAGGCTAGTCCTCAAAGCAGTACCCTCCCCCAAGAACTACCCAAGAGTTTGCCGTGGCCTGGTGTAAGGGCTGAACAACCCAACACACGCTCTCACCTTTGAGAAATGGGCAGCCAAACACACAAGACAGGAAGAACCTGAAATAAATCATGCTAAGCTAATAGAAATGAGGCAATTTACAAGAAAAATAATCACATCTTCTTCCTGCTAAATCATTATTTGCCCCTGGTAAAGTCAATTATGTTAAAGAAAATAAGTTATTATTTTAGAAAAAAAAATTTTAAACAGAGGTTTGGAAAGTGCTTTTATTTCTACAAATAAAACTCTGAGAGTTCCCTGATGTAGCAGCACACACCTTTAATCCTAGCACTCAGGAGGAAAAAGCAAACAGATCTCTGTGAGTTCAAGGCCAGCCCTGTTTACAGAGTGAGTTCCAGACCAGTCAGGGTTGCTATCTCAAAATATAAAGAAATAAACTCTGAGCAGAGGGTCTGGGCTCCTATATTCCAGATAGGTCTTCAGTGACTGGCTTGGGATTACATCTTACAGGAAATGCTGGCCTGGCTGGTTGGTCCTCAGTTCATCCACATATCATCAGAGACCTGTTCCAGAAAACTCACAGGACAAATGGGGTCAGCTCAGTAGGTAAAGGTAATGTTACATGACTGATAACCTGAGTTTGTGTGTCTTCCCCCCCCCCACACACACACACGGTAGATAAAAAGAACCAATTACCACAATTACCTCTGACCTTCACATAACAGAGTGGTACACATATGGACACAAAAATAAATGTAATTTAAAAACAAAAATTTTAGGGGCTGGACAGATGGATCAGCAATTAAAAGCACATACAGCCCTTGCAGAGGACCTGAGTTCAGTTCCCAGCATCCACATCAGACTCCTCGAAATAGCAACTCCAGCTCCAGGGAATTCCATGTCCTTGGTCTTCCAGGGACACCTATACATATTTGCATATAACACACACACACAATTAAAAACTGTAAAAATAGATAAATGTTGTTAAATAAGAAGCTTCTGTTTGCAGCAGATGATGATTAATACGGAGATCCACAGTTGTTAGATGCTAGCCACAAGCCACTGCACTGAGAACAAGAGACTACAAAATATTCATCCCTAAAGGGAACATATAAACTAAACCCACACACACCTCTCCTACTAACACTTAGGAATCATTTTAGGGGGATAAAAGGGGTGTGAGAGCCAGTTGCTGGAGATGAAACATTGTTTCCAAACACAGCAGAGGAGCTACACATATGGACTCAGGGGTTGTGGCAGTGTGCACAAAATGTGGACATATCTGTGGAGCATTTTTTCAATAGCTGATTTGATATAAGACATCCCAGTCTACTGTGTGGACAGGTGGGCCTGAGCTATAAAGACAGAGGAGCAAGCCGGTAAGCTTTCTTACCTCCAGGTTCCTGCCCTGAGTTCCTGCCCTGCCTTCCCCTGGTGATGAACTGTGTGACCTGGAAGTGTAAGTTAAAACAAACCTTTTCCTCTCCCAAGTTGCTTTTGGTCTTGGTGTTGATCACAGGGACAGAAAAAAATAACTACAACATAGTGCAAGGTGTATGACTCACAGAAGGTAGACAAGGAAACACTTAGAGATGTCTGACACATTTGGGGGAGTTTCCCACCTGGAGCTCGAAAGTGCTACTGGATTCCTGGGTGGATACTGCAGAGTATCCTTGCAAGGCCCAGGACAGATCCTATGACAAACACTGACCCAGGAAACCTGTACTGCCCAATCTAAGAACCTTGTGTGGCACGACTTATCTCAGTGTCCCCAGAGTGTTTCCCTAGGGAAGAAAGTACTGTCATCCACAGGAACAGGGAGGCTGAGGTGACAACCTACAGTCATGGGGTATGGAAGACCAGGCTACAGAGTCTGCAGCAGAAATGTCTTCTTTGATCTATCTTACAGGCAGCATGAGCTACCTGTGTGGTAGATGAAGAAGAGCTTGCTCTTTTCTCTTTAAATGGAGGCAGGTTGCTTCCTGGCCTGAGCCTTTAAGACTATGCCCCAGTAACAGAGGTCCATTCCTATCTCTAGTCCCCTCCTCCTTCTTTCTACCCCTCAGGAAGCTAGGGTCTAGGGACCTAGAATCAGTCAAAATGGGTCCTCAACTTTCTCTCATACCTGTCCCCACAGCCTGTCTCAGAGCAAGGGGAACAATCAGGAGGCAGGCATAACAAGGCCTCCAGTGCTGGGAGCTAAGCAGAATCAGGCACAAGTGTGCCAAGCCAAGGAAGGGGCTGTGACCAGACCCCATTAGGTAACCAGCTGAGGAGGTACGAGGGAGGAAGCCAAGGAGACCATGAGGAGCATTCTGTGACATTTCAAGGTACAGCAGTGACCCAAAGTCTAAGATCTGGAGAGCCAGGAACTCTAACAGAAAAGATTGCTGATGTCAGCATGAAAACAAGCACCATCCACAGTTCACTAGTCAGTCATCCAGGAGCCCCCCAGAGCTCTGGAACTCAATAAAAATTCATTCAATGGCAGAACCTCAACCTGAGTAGAGAGCAGAGTCTCTACATCAGACATGTCCCCACCCCACAGTGGCTGTATGGACATACTCAAGATTCCTGGGTGTCACCCAGAACTGTGCAGGGCAGGGCCTGGCACGTACTTGAGCCACTTACCAGTTAGTACCTGTCTGTCCACATCATGACAACCAGATGTGACATAACACTGGCCTTGGCAGGTTCAGATGAATATGAGACCCGGGAGGACAACACTGGACCATCAGTGCCAAACAGAACTGAGACACAAACAGAAAGGGAGGGGGAGGGAGGGAAGAGAGGCCAGAGAGACAGGAGCAGTGAAAGAAGGTACAGAGGGACAGGGAGGAAGAGGAGGGAAGAAGGAGCAAGAAGTTAGGGAGGGGAAAGGGGAAATTGAGAAGACCAAAGAAAGATGGAGGAGTGTGAGGAGGGGGAGGGGAGGAGAATATGGGGAGAAGAAAGGAGGGAGGAGGAGAAGAGGGGAAGAGAAGGAAAAGT
>PVIH01024855.1:5327-21955 GCA_004025045.1 Sigmodon hispidus | reverse complement strand
TGGAACTACAGACAGTTGTTAGCTGCCATGTGGGTGCTGGGAATCGAACCCGGGTCCTCTGGAAGAGCAGATGGTGCTCTTAACCACTGAGCCATCTCTCCAGCCCCCTACACCCACTTTTGACTGATTAATTTTGTTGAGGAAAATGGGAACCAGCCTGGGGAGCCAACACACTGGAGGGAAAAAATAGTTCTAGGAAAGCATTAACACCAGGATTTAGGGTTATACAGAGCCATAGTAACAGAAACAGTATGGCACAGCACAAACATAGTCATATGGATCAAAGGAATAGCAAAGAGTAACCAGTGAGCTCATAAGGCAAAGCCATCTGATTGAAAATCTCAATTACTTTATTTCCTTATATAGTGTGCGTGCATGCTTATAGTTTGAAAGGAACAATGGTTACCTTTGGGCTTACATTGGTTTAGGAGAAATGGTGTGTTTATGTGTTTGTGTGTTACTGTATATACTGAATAATCACCAAGAAATGATAATGAAGGCCCACATCTTGGGTGTGCTGCTCACACCTGTAATCCCAGTACGTGGGAGGCTGAGGTGGACGGATGATGAACTAGAGGCCAGCCTGGCCTATATTGTGAGATCTAGTCTCAATAAAAAATTATCAATACTTTTACTCAGTGACTTAAAAGTAAAATCATATCCTTAGACAATTATTTGGTGGCATAGTAAAATGTGCAAGAAATACAACATGAAACCAATACTTTTTGTATTACCTAATTTGTCCAAAAGTATAATTTAGCCTATAGTATTAATTGTAAAATATACATTATGCTTAAAGATTATAAATACAAATATTAACATTAGTTGGAAAGTTAATAATTTTTACAAAAATTTTATTTTATTTTATTTATGTATGAATATACAATTGCATGTCCAAGCAGGCCAAAAGAGGAGATTAGAGCCCCTGGACTGTTATGTGTAGTTGAGAGTCACCTAATGTGAGTGCTAGGACCTAACTCAGGTGCTCTCTACTACTGAGCCATTTCTCTAGCCCCCCAGACTATAGCTTCTTTTTACTTCTTACCTTCTTCTTTATGCTCTTTTAGATTTAAAAAAAAATCACAAGCATTCAGTCAATACTTTTATAAAGAGAAAACAAACCAAAATTGAAATCACTGCCACCCTTGTGATTTGGCTTCTTTTCTGCGGGAAGCAGTACCAGCAAGTGAGTCTGCTGTGCGGTGAAGCTGCTATTTCTCTTCAGAAGAACAGGTGTTAGGGGACAACCTCCACATGAGTGTCACCCCCAGAGTACACATCGACTGAGGAGATGGGCTCTGCATTTAAGATGGTCTCCGTTACTCCCTCTGGTATAAGGCACATGGCTGCTCTGAAATGATGCACACTCTTCTGTCTACATAGCTTTCTTGGTGTGACCCCCGTCAACATTTACTAGCTTGCACATCTTAAATTAAAAAGCTTATCATTTGAAAGGTACAATAATTAAACAGATCAAGTTAGTTTTAACACTGTTATCAGAGTGTTCTGTAAGTGCTCATGGTGTTACTTGGGCTGAATAAACAACTGAGGGTTTCTGTTCTCACATCAGCTTAGAGGTGTCTGAGAAGGAGCACACTAACAATGGTTATCCGAGCCTACATCATTTCAGGAGAAATTGGCCTTGCTTGGCCATTAGAACTAAATTTTACAAGTAATTATTAAACTATTAGAAGTATCATAAAGCTTTATAATTATATAAATCACACATATTGTAGTAAAGTTATAATCAAAGGGATAAAAACACACACAGTAAGACTGGAAAAAGGCTCAGTGCTAACAAACTCTCCTTGTAAGTACCTGGGGATTTGATGCCTGGAGCACATTTAAAGATGGGGGGGCACCTTGTAATCTCAGCACTGGGAGCTCACTGGCCAGCCAGTCTAGTCTAATTGTTGAGTTCTAGGTCAACGAGAAATGTTGTAAATGGTTCTGGCCTGAACTTTCCAGGCCTGGACCAAGGGTTTAGTCTCACTCTCGGCCCCACTTTGCCTCAAATAATCACACACAGGCATATATTATTTTTACACTGATTGACCTAGGGCCCAGGTATATAACTTGCTAGCTCCATCTGGACTCAACCCATCTTGTTCAGTGGCTCGGTACCTTTTCTCAGAGCAGCATTTCAGCTTCTTTCCTCTGTGTCTGTTGCCGTCTCCTTGTCATATCTATGGGGCTCTCTCTGGCATCTGTCTCTGTTCTTCCTGTACTCAGAGTTTTCTTAGCCTGGTAGCCACGCCCACACTGCCAGTATACCTTTTGGCCAATCAGCTTTTATTAAACCCATAGCAAATATTTATATTACGAGCATAATCCCACTACAAGGGAACCCTGTTTCAGTAGAAGGTAGACAACATTCTTGAGGATGATATCAGAGGCTGTGAGCTGGTCTTCACACACACACACACACACACACACACACACACACACACACACACACACATCTTCATGCCCACTCGCCTCTACATACTGAAAGAAAATGGGAACCAAGAGTAAGAGAGAAAATTCATTCTTGTAACAGATTCTTTTTTGTTATTGGTTGTAGTGAGCATGGTGTGAGATGATGGGTAAACAGAATACAGGGTCTAAAGGGCTCGAATACAGCTTAGCTATAATCAAATCAGCAACTGTAACCAGGTACCAAGTAGTGTGACTACATAGTACAGTCTAATCCTACACACCAGCACTTTGGGGTCTGCTTCTTTTTGTCATGGTTGGCCTGTCTCTGCAGAGTGGGACAGAGCAGAGAAGGGATCCTTCACAACAGTTGGCTGGAGAGGTGGATGACAGGGTGGAGTGGGGAGGAGCCATGCCTCTGATGTGCCCTAGTATATTCACAGGAGATTCTTAGATACAGAGAAGAACTGAACACAGTTATAATTGCAGCTCTCAATTCTTCCAAATCCAGAGATTCTGAAGGTTCAGAAATCAGCATCCTTCTAAGTGGCTACACTTACCAACTGTGCTACTAATGACTTTTCATTTGTCAAAAGCTGATTTGAAGGACAGTCTAAGCTTATAAAAGTATAACTTACATGTAAAGAAAATTATTTCCTGTGATGAAAGACCCTGATAGGGTGCATAGGACTTCCCATAATACGTGACAGACAGGTGTCTTGGGAAGCTGCAAGAAGAGACTGACAGATGAGGTGCCAGTTACCAGAATCTCATGGTCAGAATATTTAAAAGTGGTTTCTGGATTAGGGAGGGTATAATAAGATGGATGGAAGGGGATGTCAGTGACTAAAATAACTGACATCATTATCACTGTCATTCATTATTATTGTGAATGCACATGGTGTGTGTGTGTGTGTGTGTGTGTGCATGCACGTGTGTGTATGTTCATATATGGGTAGGGGAAACTTTAAAATTATTTGTTTGTTTGTTTACACAGGGTTTTGTATCACAAGCTGGTGTTGATGAGGATGATCATGAAATATATCCTGCCCTTACCTCCTGAGTGCTGGGGTTAAAGATGTATGCCAGCGCACTCTGATGTGGTGCTGGGGTTGAACCCAGGGCTGTGTGCTTGCTCTGCAAGTGTTCCATCAGCTAAGCTCATCCAGCCCCACCCTCTATCTGTGATATCACTGTGTCCCAGGAAGGACAGATTACTAAGATCTCAGTCCACTCAGAGCATATAGTGACACAGGACTGGGTCTGCTCTGTCCTCCACACGTTACCTCCAGTTTGCTCACCAGTAACCACACAGAATGATGATCACTTTTGCACATAACCTCCTGCATCTTTCTGATTTTTCCCATCTCAGATGCAATGATTGGAGCAAACAAAAGGTGGAATATTAAAATTCCAGTTTTGCATTGCTGAACTACATTCTAGTTCATGCTAACATTGGGGCCTAGGAGGGAAGGCAGAGTGGCATGCCCAGTGAGGCACACCGCAGCAGAGCCTGGCTGTTCATCCTGTTCTCCGGTGGCCTCTGCCAGGTCTAGACACTGACTGAACAAAGGTAAGGTGCAGACCCCGGTTAATCAATTCTCACTTGTTGAGTCAGTAGGTCAGTCGGTAGAGTGCTTCCTTAGCATCCCCAGACCCCACAGCCCCTCTCCAGCACCATATAGAACAGATGTGGTGGAGCATGTTTTTTATTACAGCACATTGAAGGTAGAGGTGGGGATCAGAAGTTCAAGGTCATCTTTGTTCAAGGCTAGCCTCTGCTGTATAAGTTCCTATCACAAAAAAGAAGAAAAGAAAAAAAAGGGTATTTGAGAAGGATTTTAAGTTAATAAAAAAATTCCAATGATAACCACCTTGGATCCTTAATGATACCTTTGAAAGCCATGGAGGCAGATGACATAAACTCATCTATGAACACAGAGGTGTGACTTCTTGAGGCAAACTATGACCTAGCAAGCCCCTGGAGCGCCTTGGTAGCCAAGACTAGATACACGGGAGGACAAAATGTTCCTCTGGGTAAGTTATGTTCTCCGGAAGTTCGTTTTTGAAAATATCAACAAATTTCAGCCTTCTTCTGCTGTGGTGGACTCTTCCAGCCTCCTCATTTCATTTTCTGTTCATTCATGTGATTACTTGGTCCTCCATAGGAAGAGTTTCCGTTAATTTTCAACGCATATTTTACATTCCATGTCAATATCTAAGCTTTCAGATGTAAATCTGCAAGAATAAGAAGCAGATCTCAGAGGTATTCTTGGTATAATAGAAATTCCATATTAATGTCAATTACTGGTGGCCAGAGAAGCTGAATAATCTTGAAGACATCTGTACACTAATTTTTAACTATCGAAACACCAAGGAAGTACTTCGGTGTCTAAATAAAACAATTTAAAGACACATTGGTTCAAATAACACCCTGAGATTATTTTTGTGTAGTAAACGCGAACTGTTTCTATGGAAACGGCTTTTTTCTATTTCGTTCTGCTGCTGCCATCTAGAGGATAAATGGAGTACAGCAGGGAGTGATATCGCCCCCCCCCCAACCCCACGCAACCCCACCCCCGCCCCAGCAAGTCCCCTGATTTAGGGCCGCCTAGATTCTCTTTTGTTGTCTTTTCCTCCTTCTTTCACTGTTTATCTCCTAGGTTTCTTGGCCAGAAGATGGATTGATCCAGTCCAACTGGGCACACGTGTGCAGAGTAAGCCTGGTGCCTCTCAGTTTCTCTCACACCCGTAGCTCACCCCTCTTCACGCTTGTGAAACTGGGAAGTAGTCGCTGAACTTGCAGAAGGATTCTGCAGAGCTCATGTGGCGGCTGGGAGGCACTGGCTTCTTTGAGAGGGATTAATATTTTCTCAATGGATTCCCTTGCGAGACTGGTCACCTCCCGCAGGCCCTCTGCAACACTTTCATGCTTCTTTTTCCGCTTAGCGGGCAGATGGCTGTGACATTAAGAGACATTTTCCCGTCTCTTAATTTCTGAGTCAAAAGAAACTTCTTTTCTGCATAAAGTGTACCACCTCAGGCATTTTGATGTAGAAACGGAAAGTTTGCCTGCAGGCTTCCATCTCATCTGTCTTCTGTCTAGACTGGAATACATGAAGACCAAGTGGCATTAAATTATGCAGATTTGAAGATATATCTCAGTGGCTACATATTTTGTGTTGCCTTGAACTCCACCAGTGATGGTGCCCTAAAGTCAATACACAAGAAACCCCTCCCCAGGGACACCCACCGTCCCTGGGACTTGCCTTAGCAGAACATACAGCCCATTTTGCAGAAGTGATTTAATTTTCTGCCTGTCTTTCTAAGCCATAGATAGGCCTTCATTAGGCAAGGTGCTATTTCTTGTAGCCTTTACACTGACTAGACATCCCATGAGTGTTGTTAAAGAAAAACATAAAAAATATTACACACACACACACACACACACACACACCCCAGAGTGATTTAATGTGGAAAGTCACTATAATAGCATAATCCAGGCCAGTAGGCTTCTGGCAGGTGTATGGTTACAATGCTGGGGGCTCCCATCAGTCATTGGCTTCCTTACGTCATCCCTATCATTAGATGCTAAGTTTGGACAAATCATAACAAGTTTCTGAAGTGCAGACAGGCGACCAGCACTAAGTAGTTCCACTCTCCTCAGCATGGGGTAGATAAACTTACCTCTGAAGGGTAGCCACACCCATTGTGAGCCCAGCAGTTACAATGAGACGGAAGTCCACCAAGGCAGGATGTGGAGGTGAAGCCCCAGTCCTAGCTCTTGGGCAACTGAGGCAGGAAAACTGAGTTTCCAGCCAATGTGAGACCTTTTCTCAAATAACTAAAGCCAAACAAGAAAGTCCAAACAAACAAACAAACAAACAAACAAACAGAAAACAAAGCAGTAGGGAGGGAGGAGTTTAGTGGCAGAGCAGTGGTTTAGCCCGAGTGAGGCCTGAGTTGGATCTACAGTACTACCCCCACATCTCAACACACAAAACATCCTGCGCAGTTATTACTGATAAATTTCAGTGTCAGATGTGATGTTAGTGAATGGTCTGTGAATCACACAGAATGGAGATAATGTTCATGTAGCCAGAATTTCTTATATTTTCCCTAATTTTGAAGTAAGGTAGACCTTGGACTCACTATGCTGCCCAGGCTGGCCTTGAACTCTTGATTCTCTTGTGCTGGGTGTGTGTACCACCACACCTGACTAGAACTTAGTACTAATAACAATGTCCACTGTAGTGGCAGTGCACCCAAGTGATATAATTGGGCTGCACTGTGACATCAGAAAAATGTCCACTTGTTATAAATTTAGTTATAGCTAAATCAAACATTAAGCAGTAAGGGAGGAATCCCAAGGGTTATCCACTTGAACAAAATCCCAGTTTAAGTGGATAACCATTGCAGCCTCCCTTCCTCCCTTCCTTCTTCCTCCTCCTCTCTTCCCTTTCTCTTTCTTCCACTAAGCTGTGAGAGCTGTGTAAGCCATCGCCCCTCTACTGGCTGTCACTATGCACACACATGGCCTCTCTGTGGCCCTGTATCTTTTCACGTCTTCTTCCCCTTTACCCTGGTCCAGGAAATATTTTTAATCTCATCATTAATTTTTGTCTTTACCATCTTTTGCGCCTGTGTGTACCATCTGGTTCCAGAGGCTTTAAGTCCCACCAGTCCTCCGACAGAGGATGCTTCATATTCCCATAGCTACCACATTTCCTATAAAATGGCAAGCTCAGCATGTATGGGACCATGGATTGCATCCCTTTCTCCTAGACCCAACTTTGCCTGGCTTTACATTGATGATAAACAATCACATCATTTACTGATTGCTTGTCTTTCAAATGTGGGTAGTTATCCTTAATTATTCTTTTTCTTCATCTTCAAATCTTTTCTCTAATCTGGTGAGGTAACTCTCTTCATGAAGGTGCTTGCTGGGCATGCCTGAAACCCATGCAAAAAAAAAAAAAAATGACCCAGATGCAAAAGCATGCATCTATAACTCCAGCACTCCTGCAATGAGATGAAAAGTGGAGACCGGAAAACTGCCTGGAGGCCAGCATGTCAGCTGACTTGGAGTATACATCCTGGCATAGTCAAGAGACACCCTGCCTCAAAACAAGGTAGAAGGCGGAAAATTACTTCTGAAAATTGTACTCATACCCCGCCCCCCCATCTTGGTCTAACCATCTCTCTCAAAAGCACAGCTCTAGCTGAAGTAGAAATGTGAAAGATATCTGAGTCCTTCCTATGCTCTCTCTCCATATTCCGGATAGCACACAGAAAGATAAATTCACATTGTAAATCTAATCTCTCTGTAGTCGGAGCAAACCCGGAACTTCCATCCAAAGGCCATCTTACCTGCTTCCCGATCCCAAGTGTGTGTCCCTTGTGCAAATTTATTCCCTACAAGGTTTTGGCCTCCATTATTCCTTTCAATGGAAACATTTACTTCCATGAGCTTATACAACATTCAGTAGCAGAAATCTGGAATGAGGGCTGCAGAGATGGTGCAGTTGGTGAGATGCTCCACTCCCAGAAGCCGTGTTAAAAATAGGGCTTGCTGGCACACTTGTAATCCTGGCACGGGGGAGGGGGGCGGGGGCGGGGCAGGTGGATCTCTGGCGTTCAATGGCTAGCCTACTTGGTGAGTCTCAGGTCAGGGACACACACACACACACACACACACACACACACACACACACACACACACACACACACGGGTGGGGGTGGGGCAGTGAATGGCGTCTGAGGCTTGATGCTGCCCTCTAGCCTCCACATGCAGACATCTCTCCTGGCCTTTTTAACATTCTTAATGCTCTGTGATTTAAGGTTTCACCCATAGGAGCATGAACACACAAAGGCCCAATGTAACTATCATCAACTTCTGCCATATTAGTTAATTACACTTTTATTACTTGTTAACATGTTTATATTTTGTCTCCTCTATGAGAAGATGTAAACATCCAAAGGGCATGGTCCTCCCTACTCTGCTTGTGAAGGTATGTGATGGCATTGTCTATGCAGTGACACTTGGTAAATTTTATTAATTGATGAATCACTTCCCGAAGATCCCCAGGAATTCATCATGCTGTGTGTATATGTCGACATTGTAACCTTCATTAAATGGAAATTGTTTTCTAGAATGACACTTCTTTATGGTGAAACCTTAAATCACAGAGCATTAAGAATGTTAAAAAGGCCAGGAGAGATGTCTCAGTAATTAAGACCATTGCCTACTCTTGCAGAGACCCACACTTTGGTTCCCAGTACCCACCTCAGGCAGCTTACAACCACCTAGGACTCCAGCCCCTGGGGTCCAAAGTGCTCTTCTGGCCTGCATATGGTACACATAAACACATGTATGCACACATACACATAAAAATAATCTTTAGGGGCTGGAGAGATGGCTCAGCGGTTAAGAGCACCGTCTGCTCTTCCAGAGGACCCGGGTTCGATTCCCAGCACCCACATGGCAGCTAACAACTGTCTGTAGTTCCAGTTCTAGGCAAACACCAAGGCAAATAAATAAATAAATAAAGTTTAAAAAAATAATAATCTTTAAATTTTATCTTTAAAAAGAAAGTAAAACAGCAGTCAGAATCTCATACAGAGCTATAGACATAATTTAGTACAATTAATACAACAATTAGAAACATCAGATACACTTTGTTTGATTCTTAAATTATGTCCTTAGAATAAATTCCTAGGCATAAGATTACTGATTGAGGATTTCACTCATTAAAAATGATTTGGGGGTCTGGAGAGATGGTTCAGTGGTCAAGGGCTTTGTCTCTTTCCAGAGGACCAGGTTCAATTACTAGCACTCACAACCACCTGGAACTCCAATCCCAGGGCATTCAATGCCATTTTCTGACCTTCAAGTGCACCAGGTATGTACACTTGAAGTGTGTAGACATCTGGGAAGACAAAACACCCATACACATAAAAAGCAAAACAAAAAAAAATCAATTAAAAACATTGCTGAATATTTCTAAATTGTCCTACATACGTCATCTTGTAGATGTTTCCAAGAAACTAAAAAAATTCACTCTCACCATAAGCATATGAATATGCTTATTTTCCAAGCAAATAACAAATCTGTGATAACAGAGGCAAATAAAAGATATTTCTTTGTCGATTTAGTCTTACCACCTTGATTACTAGTGAGATGGACATTGTTGTGATTCTGTGTTAAGCTGGTGTTTTATACTTTGTAGCTGGAAGTTTTTCTATGTCCCATAGCTGCTTATTCCCAAATAAACACACAGAGGCTTTTATTGATTACAAACTGTTTGGTCTATAGCTGAGGCATCTTGCTAGCTAGCTCTTGCATCTTAACTCAACCCATTTCTATGTTTTGCCACGTGGCTCCTGGCTTACCTGTGCTCCATCACATCTTGCTCCCCAGGCAGCTGGCAGCATCTGCCCTGATCTTGCCTTTCTTTTCCCTCCCTCTCTTGGATTTCCCACCTGGCTGTAAGCTGTCTTACTATAGGCCAGACAGCTTCTTTATTAACCAATGATAGAAACACATATTAATAGTGTACAGAAAGACATCCCACATCACTTCCCCTTTTCTGTATAATCAGGAACGTTTCAACTTTAACTTAGTAAAATTACATATAACAAAACAGTTATCAAACAAGAATTACAATATCTCATCTATTTGTATTTAACAAAATTAAAGAAAATATTCTATCATCTATCCTATGAGTCTAAAGTTTTATATCTAATTTACCTTTTGTCATGATTATGGAAAACTATAGTTATAACTATCTAGTCTTCAGCTCCATCAAAGGCCCCAGAAGGGTACAATATCACCTGAGTAAACAAAAAGTACATTATAAACAACTTCCAAAGTTCTAGAAATGACAGTGATATCTGCCTGCCTAAACAGTCACCCAAAGTTCCTCTGCAACATTGAGGAATCTATCTTCAGTCTACAGGTCCAGAGTTTCTGGTATACCTTTTAGTGAAGCAGGAAATTTTAAGGACTGCTCCATGTATTTTGGCAAAATTTGTCAGTCGTTTTTC
This sequence comes from Sigmodon hispidus, assembly GCA_004025045.1. Classification (NCBI taxonomy): domain Eukaryota; kingdom Metazoa; phylum Chordata; class Mammalia; order Rodentia; family Cricetidae; genus Sigmodon; species Sigmodon hispidus. The sequence continues at coordinate 11,494 of PVIH01024855.1, read as the reverse complement.
CCTGTGTCCTGCAGAAAGTCCAGCAGTTTCTTCTGTGAAGCAGGAACCAGAAGGACCATCTAGTCTTAATTTGGCCAAGTTCAGTGGTCACTTTCCTCTGGGTCCTACATGTCCAGTTTATACAGCACACTGTCAAACAGTCGAGGAAAGAGCAGTTTCTTGCCCAGGGGCTAACTTTTACCACAAAGAAAGTAAACTCCATGTGGAGTTTCTTTAATGCCCATCCTCTACGTGAAGTAGATTCATGCTGCCAGGAGCAGACATGTCTCACTGTCCAGAAAAGTCTGAATTCTTAAAACATTTCAAATGCTATATTCTTTTTAAATTTTTTTTAAATTTTATGTGAATTGGTGTTTTGCCTGCATGTATAACTGTGTAAGGGTGTCAGATCTTGGAATTATAGACAGTTGTGTGGAGAGCTGCGTTGTACCACACCCTAAAGGTGGCGCTGGTTTCCGCCTTCCACCTTTCTGATGGTGAGTGCTCTCGGGAGTAAACAATTCCTTATTGGCTGTAGGCGAGGACTTCCTTCCGCGTCCTAGGACCTATGGGCGATGTCCACGTGGCTTACCGGGATTGGAGGCCCAGAGGGTATTTAGCCACGAGTGGACTTCCCCCTGGGGTTGTTTGTCGTTCATCATCTGTCTGAGAGTGTGAGTGAGGGAGTGAGTGAGTGAGAAAATGAGTGAGTGAGTGAAAGATAAGAAGATAATAAAAGGCCCGAATAAACTGCAGAGAGAAGGATCCGGTGTTGCGTCTTCCTTGCTGGCATCCTTGTTGGATGCCATGTGGATGCTGGGAATCAAATTCAGGTCCTCCAGAAGAACAGTCAATGCTCTTAACTGCTGAGCCATCTCTCCAGCCCCATCAAATGCCATATTCTGTAGATCTTTGAAGTGTTTGAAGATTATCTATCTTTGTATTCCTAAAAACTTAACTAACATAAGTTTGATTATCATAGATAACTGTTAATCTCTATTTCTTAATGATACATTATAATTTTAAATAAATTAGCATAAATATACTTTAAACAAGAATAGAAATATATATACAGTATAACAAAATTAACCTTAAATTTGTATCAATACAAAAATCAATATCAATGTAAAGTATTTTGAGATTAAAAGTTGTTTTTTTGAATCAAAGTAGATTCAATACTTTATATTTTCTTATTATTTCTATATCAATACTTTATTGTGCTAAAAGGAATGGGTCATAGTTTAGTCTTATATTGTACCCTGAGGTTTCTGGCCTGGCTTAGCCTCAAGGTCTGGACCCACAGCCACTTAGTCTGTTTGGTCTATAACTCAGGCTCATTACCAACTACTTCTTACAACTTAACCCATTTTTATTAATCTATGTATTGCCATGTGGCTCTGGAGCTTACCTGTGTTTCATTACATCTTGTTCTCCAGGTGGCAGCCTGCAATATCTTTCCAACTCTACCCTTCTTGATCTTTATCTCTGCTTGGATTTCCTGCCTGCCTCTAAGCTGACTGGCCATAGGCAAAAACAGCTTCTTTATTAACAAATGGTAATAAATCATATTCACAGTGTCCAGGAAGACATCCCACATCACTATATGATCTGTATGTGTGATGGAAATTGTCTTTTTTTTATATTGATGTGTAAGAATTCTTTATGCATTTAAACATTATAATAGTTCTTTATAATGTGTCATTCATACTTCCTACTTATTTTTTCCTTTTCTGAAATGTTATGAAACATTTAATCTAAATATAAAATACCTTAAATTCTATTTTAATAATATACATGGTGTGCCATTAGACATCTTCCTTTTGCCTTATTTCCTGGCCATCACACAGTGCTTTAGAGAGCCTGGGATGTATACTGATTTTCTTCATCTGAAAGTTTAGTGGCAGTCTATCCATATACACCTTTGTACTGTAATTTATTTTCTTAGCCCCTTTCTGGGGACTTGTGGTTTATTTTCAATAATTTGCTATTAAATAATGGAGTAATTTATAATCTTGCCCAGCTGTTCCTCAACACATTCATGGGTATACTTCTAGGGCATCCTCATGAGATAAGGATGTGCACTTCTTCCCTGGACAAGGACACCAGCTTGCTCCATTGTCAGGCTTGCCTCACTGTGTCCCCATAGCTTCTTTGGCAACAGGCAAATGGATCTCCAGGTTTCTCTGATACCGAGAAAACAAGCATCATTGTTACAGCAATAAAAGCACTTGCCCCTCAAGCCTCAGGACCTGGGTTCTATTGCCAAAGCCTACTAACCAAAAACAAGCAAACAAAAACAAAACAGGATAACAGTCTAGAAGCTTGTGGGCCAGCCATCGTGTCGAAGCAACACAGCAGCAGAAACAAGACCCTGCCACAGAAGGTGAGAGGACAGGACAAGGTGCTTGTGTCCCTGGAGCTGGGGACACCTTTACTCACACGCCCGTGCACACGCACACGCCCGTGCACATGGACACATATTAAAAGTCTGTTAATGCTCGTTTTATGTATTTTGCTCCTTATTGAGTTATGGATCATTAATAAATATTTTGAAATTTAACCTTTTCCTTGATGTGAGTGACACCCCCCCCTCCGCCGCCATTTGCTGTTGATGGCTCACTTACTTTACCTGTGTTTATTTGCCATGAATATTATTTAAAAATCGGCATTGCACAACTCATTACTTTTTCTTCCGTGACTTTGGGGTTTTGTAAATATGAAGGCCACTCTTATTTTGCAGCTATGGGAAAACGCCGACGTGGTCTTTTTATTTCTATGCTGATGTCTTACATTTAAGCCTCTGACTCTTGGGATTTCTTCCCAGCTAAGAAGCAATGGATGAACTGATTTACTCCCCGCCTGCATGTGCCCTCCACGAGTCTGGTGCTCCAGCCTTAAGCTGCTGACTACAGGGCATCTGCTTTCAGACTCTAAATGTTTGGATGTTTTTGCTTGTGTTTCTGGGCTCCTCTGTCTAGGCATTCACAGTCCAACATTAATCCCCTACCCCAGTATAAAATACCAAGATAGGGGCAGTCTTTCCTCACACCTATCTATCTATCTATCTATCTATCTATCTATCTATCTCTAAATAATTTATAGTAAGGGGCAGGACAGAGGTTAAGAGCTTCTACTGCTCATATCTCTATATATCATATCCCAGCACCTATGTGGCAGCTTACCCCATTTGTAATAGGGAGCTGATGACCCCTTCTGGCCTCCCAGAGCACCAGGCATGCAGTGTTCATAAATATATCTGTATAAAACACTCACCATAATAAATCAATATTTTAAAAGAAGTAATTTTAAAACACTAAAATTTATAATAAAATATAAAGTAAAAGTTCACTATAAAATACACTCAGTTTATTCCCAAGTCTGTGTTTTCTCTAATCAATTTCAGCTTAATCAGTTAACAAAAGACTTTTGGTTCATTTTGGGGTGTTACAGTTCATTAAAGGACTCATTTTGGGGAACAAGCATTTTTGGTTTTTGGTTCAGGGTTGATGAGAAATGGGTATGTTAACAGTTTGGTTAATCCTGCCATCTCACCAAGACACTGCCAAGATTTGCTCAGCTCCGGTTTCTCTGTTATTCTCTTCTGGGTTTGCCTTGCAGCCCACAGATTTTGATATTCATATAATCATACTTCTCAGCCTTTACCATTATTTTTCTTTATGGTTTTGTAGTTCATGCTTTAATTCTTAAAAATTCCCTATATATGTTACCAATGTGTTCCTTAAAATATGGAGAAAGATATATTTGAGCCTATACGTCAGTGACGCCTTTTCCTTTGTATCTAAGGGCTTATGTACTATGAAATGCAGTCTATTCACTGATTTCTGCACTTCTCCTTTTTTGAGGCAGGATCTACTCTGCAGCTCAGGCTGTTTTTAAATGTGAGGTTCTTGAGTCTGGGGTTACACATGTACATCACTGCAACTTGTGACACTTTCCAAATTTATTATATGTAATAAATGAACATCTATATGATATTTAGTTTTTTTGCAGTTAAGTGAATTTATTTTTTCTTTTCTTTCAATATTTTTTTAATAAAGTCTCATTTTTTTATCCATGTAACCCCTTATTCAAACTCCCTTCCCTCTCCTGCCCCTCCCAGTCACTCTCTCTTCTCCACATCTCTTTATCTCCTCCCCAGGAAGGGCAGGAGGTCTCAAGGTCCCAAGGTGGCTGAGTTCAGCATTCACTCCAGGCAAGTCCAATTTCCTCACCCCAACATCAAGACTGAGTCAGGTGATCCTCTGGAGGGAATGGGCTCAAAGGTGCCCGTCCAAGGTGCTTCAGATCCCAAGTTGTTCAGTGGTTGTGGTTTGCAGCTTGGGTGTGCTTTGCTTTCCATTTAAAGTCCACTAATGAGTGAGTACATCCCCTACTTATCTTTCTGGGTTTGTGATACCTCGCTCAGGAGGATATTCTCCAAATCCATCTATTTGTCTGCAAATTTTAGGATATCATTTTTTCTTACTGCTGAGTAACTCCATTGTGTAGATGGAGATATTTAGTTTTTAAAGATTTTGAGCTTTCTGATTCCTGTTTTGATAGTGAAAGGCTTTTTGTGAGGTTGTAGAAGTAAACCATCCATAAGCCCCTGGCTCATAGCCTCACCTAGCTCTCGTCACCTTGACCGGGTATCTCAGACAAGCATGCTAACATTCCCTTGTACACAGTACAAACAGAAACAGCACCATCTTTCTCTGTCTGCTCTTAGCTTGTCCTATATAGCTCTGAAAGTATTGTTTTCATTTTAGTTACCAATTTGAATTACACTTATCAAGAAAGTAGAGTATGGATGTGTGGTTCAATTCTATTAGCAGTTAAATGTCTCCATAACTATGACTCCGCTCTAGTAGCAGAGGCCTTGCCAGCATTTATAAAAGCCTCACCTAATCCCTTATGCCTCACACCCAATCCTTCCCTTTTCCTTAGCACTACGCTCACTTTGGGTTTTGTTTTTAGCATCTCTGCCCAGTTTATTGCGCACTTCTCTGCAATAACGAGAAAGTTTGGTTCTCTTTTTGAACCCTACACATCACACAGCGCTCTTTCCACACCTCTTCCTCAGGTACACTGAGGTTCTGCAACACCCATGCAGAGCTGTAATAAATTCAGTGTCATTGCTGACCGATGTTATAGAGGTTCACTTTCTGTGAACTATGTCCAGCTTGGCTGCTGTCACATATTTGAATTCTTGTCGATGTGTATGAGTTTCTCCTGGACTAAAACCTGAGTGTGCCTCCTCAGAGACCCTTGGCTGGATGAACCTTTACTCTGGTACACACAGACACTCATTTTCTCATAGCTTGAGCAATATAGCACTATTCGATTTATTTTTCTTTTTTTTAAATTTTGAAAAAGGGTCTGTTTACATAGCCCCAGCTGTCCTGGAACTCACGATGTAGATCAGGCTGACCTTGAACTCGTAGAGTTCTGCCTCTGCCTCCTGAGTTCTGAGATTAAAGACATGTACCAACACCACTTGCTTTGTCTGGTTTTCAGTATTTGTCTTTGTTATGGGTATAAAGTTATTTTATTTTGCATGTTCAACAGAAATTGTGGTGGGGGTCAACACTGTTACTGTGCTTGCCTTTAAACATGGAGTTGAGCGCTGTGGGGTGGCTCAGCAGTTATGAGTGCAGTGTGTTCTCACAGAGGACCAAGGGCCATTCTGAGCACCATGTTGGCCAGCTCACAGCTGCCTATAACTCCAGCTCCAGGCCTGTTCTGATGGCCTGTTCTGAACTCTTCATGCACACACAGACACCCTCAAAATAAAAAACTAAAACTAGAAAAAAGTCTGAAAAAAAAGCAGTTGGTTTACTGTGACCAGCAAGACCCTCTGCATGTAACAAACTCAACCATCCAACTATGAAAGTTAATACAGGTGTGTGCCGTGACCCTTGGTCTGTGCTCTGTGTCGCAGGTGTGTGCTGTGACCCATGGTCTGTGTTCTGTGTCACAGGTGTGTGCCGTGACCCATGGTCTGTGCTCTGTGTCACAGGTGTGTGCGTGACCCACGGTCTGTGCTCTGTGTCACAGGTGTGTGCCGTGACCCACGGTCTGTGCTCTGTGTCGCAGGTGTGTGCTGTGACCCATGGTCTGTGTTCTGTGTCACAGGTGTGTGCCGTGACCCATGGTCTGTGCTCTGTGTCACAGGTGTGTGCCGTGAC
>PVIH01024854.1:0-21858 GCA_004025045.1 Sigmodon hispidus | reverse complement strand
GAAGAGCAGTTTCGTGATGTCTGTTAGAAATTGCCAAGCCAGGTCAGATTATGACAGCAGGTTAGGCTCTGTTGCTGTCATGGCTGTGGGCTGTAATCTTTCACTGTGACTATGAGATTGTTTGCCTTTACAGCTACTGAAGAATATGGGAGAAGATGTGAGGTTAGGAAATTGACATAAATCTTACAGCTTTCACTAAGATTAGGTGATGTTTCTTGGTTAAACCCTCCTTCAATTGTTGGAAGACTTAATTTTCAGAATCCTTGGAGTCTTGATTTGGATGCTTTTTTGCCAATTTATTTGCACTACTTTTTTTGAATAAGCAGCTTTAGGGCCTTTTCACTCCCATTGTCCTACCTTATATGTTCACATCAAATGTAATTTAGTATTTCTGTATTTACTTGGTATTTCTTTTAATGTTCAGCTTGATAAGAACATGTTCGTTCGTTGTCTGGATGACTTCCTTCAGTCCTCACTTTGGAGGCTGCTTTCACTATAAGCATTTCCCTGGAGAAGAAGTTCAAGGTGTCGCTCTGCGGTCTCCCGAGAAGGCAATGGCCCCTTGAGAGCAGGGTGTTCTTTTCAGTTAGGTTAGTGCGATGCCTCAGTATGTGAAACTACTTCCTATGACAGACAGGTGATCTGGATTTTACCCCCAGCCCTGTGTCAAACACACACATGCTACACACTAAAAACAAAACGAAACAAAAATCATCTTATACTTTCTTCTTTCCCATGACTTTCATCACTTCTACCATTAGGTATCTGTCTTAGTTAGTTTCTATTAATGTGAAAAGATACCATGTCTACAGTAACTCTAATAAAGGAAAAATGTTTAACTGGGGTGTCTTACATTTTCAGAGGTTTAGTTCATTTTCATAGTTGTGACGTGGTGCTGGAAAAGTAGCCTAGTGCCCTATGTCTTGACTTGCAGGCAACAGGAAGTGGTCTGAGACACTGGGTGGCATCCTAAGCATATATGAGATTTCAAGGCCTGCCTCCTCAGAGACACATTTCCTCCAACAAGACCATACCTCCTAATAGTGCCATTTCCTATGAGATTATGGGGATCAATTACATTCAAATTAGTATGGTACCTGCTGTGATTTCTATGTACTTATCCTGTTTAGAATTTTTAGAACATCTTGACTATGCAGCTTAAGATTTTCCAAGTCCTTTTATTATTATAACAGAATATTTAAACCTGGGGTAATTATTTTAAAAATAGTTTTATTATTGATTTAGCTCATGGTCTGAATGTTAGAAGTTTCAGATTAGTCACTAGCATTTTCTTGGTTTCTAGGAAGAGGCATGGGTGTCATGTGCTTCAGCTCATAATAGAAAGTGGAAGATCAGTGGAAGTACGTAAAAGAGAAATGGTGACTAAACCGGAGTGTGGTTGATATACCTAGTAATTGATTTTTCTTTTGCTGACATCAAAGTTCAGCTAGCTGTTCCTCAACCTCTCAGAGCTAGCAGGTTTTACCCCAGTCCCTGACTCTTTTTCACCCTAGCCTCTGACTGCTGAGTCTTATTAATTACAATTAAGTAATTGGGACCCTGTGTCTACTTTCCCTCTTAGTGTTTGGAATCCATCTGGCTTATACCCATGAGATCACAGTTTCTGTGGTCACAGTTTATATGTGCAGTGCATCAATTTGTTCTGTCTAAAAGATACTGTTCATCACTTCTGGTTCTGATGCTCTTCTCTTCCACAGATCCCTAAGCCTTGAGGGGAGTGTTTTGATGAAGGCATCTCATGTAGGGAAGGGTTATCTAGGGTCTCTTGCTCTCTACACATTGCCTAGTTGTGGGTTTCTGTGTTAGTTCCCATCAGCTGTAAGAAGAGGCTTCCCTGATGAGGGCTGAGTGATGCACTGACTTACTTCATTTTATTGCACTATGTTCTTTTAGCAGAATAATGGTAGTATGTTATCCCTTGGGCTCATTATCTATTTAATCTCAGGTTCTTGGCCATGTTAGCAGTGTCAGGGATGGGTTCTATCTCTTGCAGTGGGCTTTAAAGTCAATTAGGAAGTTTTTGGTTACTTCCACAACATTTGTATCACTATGGCACCAGTATAATTTGTAGACAGTTATCTGTTGTGGGTTGCAGGGTTTGGAGATAGAAAATATTGATGATTACCTGTGGTGATATGCTATAAATTTAATAAAACCAGTCTGGAATATCAGAAAAGAAATCTATCCACAATCAATCCAGGAGGATCAGAGAGTGGCAACACACACCTTTAATTCCAGCAGATCTGAGTTTGAGGCCAGCTTGGTTTACAAGGGAGTTCCAGGCTCCCAGACAGGCAGTGCTAGTGTCACACCTTTAATCTCATAACTTCAGAGACAGAGATCTTTCTGTGTTTCTGTGAGTTCAAGGCTAACTACCAAGTAGTTGTAGCCCATGCCTTTAACCTGGATGTGATACAACTGGGTGAAGAAGGTATTTAAGGCAGGCATAGGAAGACAGATAAAGCATTAGAAGTGAAGAGTAGTGAGGCTGAGGAAGCTGGAAGATAGCTGGGTGAGATTTGACTGTGGTGTGTCCTCTCTTTGATATTTCAGCCTTTTCTCTATATCTGATTCTGAGTTTCTTTTAATATAACCAGAATTTGTGCAATAACTACCTTTCTCTTATGGTAGCATGCAGAGCTTTTTCTCTTCACCATGAATGCTAATCAGTAGGGATGAAGCATCCAGTTAGACATCTGCTCAATTCCCCATGTTCAATGATATATGTAAGTGCTGCCTTCAGCAATTCCAGTCACTGCCCTTTAATTATTGCTTCTGCTTCATTTATCCCCCTTTTCCTTCTGTGATTACCTCATGACATATATGTTAGATATTTCCATCTGACATCACATTTTTTTTTTGCATTTTTCCTTTTTGATTTTAGATTCTTGTAATTCTGCCCTGACACTTCTACTAACATTTTTCAGATCACGAATTTTCTCTTTGAGTGTATCAAGCCTATTCATTGCTGTGTTCTTTACCCCAAATTCTACATTTTTTTCAACCCTATAATTTTCATACACTTATTTTTGCCATTTTTAGTTCAGTGGTGAAATTTTTCATCTTATTTATTTTTCCTAATATAGACACTACAATAATTTTAAAGTTTGTCTATTCAGTCTAATAGGTGAGACATCTACCTTTTGTGACTAGTTAGTATTGACTGGGTAATAATATGATTTATGAAAAATTATACAGGCTCTAGACAATGTTGCTTTGCTACAGAGAGAAGTCGGAGTGATCATCACTTCAATTTAGGGACTGACTTGTCTTAAAACTTCTTCACATATTTTTATGCTGCTTTTCCTTCTTTTATTTTACCTTCATTCCTAAATTGGAACTTTGCTGAGATATCTCTTGAGATTGAGTTCACATGCGTTGAACCCCAGTTGTCCCCTCAGGACCACAAGACTGCTGCAAACTGCATTCCATTTCAGACTTCTCCTGAGGCACCACCCCATATCTCCCCCCCTCGCTGAGTAACCCACTGCCCTGTGCAGGTCTGGAATCCAGCAAATATCTGGCCAGAAGTTTGCTTATCTTAGTTAATAAGTTTCTCTTCTCACCAAAGCTTCAATAAGCTTCAATCCCCAAACTTATAATTGCCTTAGAAGCCTTAAACTCGGTGTACTTCTGAGATTTTTCCCAGAATTCCACTGGCCTCTCAGTTTGAAAGTCCTATGCTTGCATGGTTGGTCTCTTCTTGCTGGAAGAATCAGCCATCTTCAGTGGAAAAGCAACTCAGAATGTTGCCTCATTTCTTTCTGATGGTTTTGCATATCTTTGGTTTTTAAGTTCTTATTAAATTTGTGACTCTCTAAACTTTTTCAATTATTTAAAAAGAAAATCTTGTTTTTCTAGCTTTGTCTGGCCTTATATGCAGCCCTATGAATTGCAAGCAGAAATTTTATTCTTTAAAAATTGAAATAGAAAATTCTAATTAATATAAAGGGATAGACCAAATTAACCCAAAGTCAGCTTTATTTAAAATTTGAATGTTTTATATTCTTCTTTCAAATAGTCAGACCTAAAATGTGATATTTTTAGGCTAGTCACTGTGACTTAATGCACTTGTTTTGTTTGACCAACTCTGTGAACACCACAACAAGCCTCATTCTTATGCTGTACATCTGAGCACCTCAATTTTCTATGGCAAACTAAAAAGTAGTTACTTATTAATGGGTTATAGTTCCTGAAATCTCTATTCACACATGAATTTGTGAACATTCAGATATGTTTCTATTTTATTTGTCTACATTTATTTTGGAATTGTGGTTTTACTGAAAGAAAACAAAACAAATCTATACCCAAGAATTGAAATAAAGTCATCTGGATTGCTTCCCTTTTCCTCTTTTTTTTTATAATTAATTTATTCCATCTCCACATGGCTTCTTCCTTAGATAGACATGTTTTCCCAAACCCAGAGCCTCTTTCAGTGTTTTAACAAGATCTTAAAAGTGAGTACACGTCTGTTTCTGAATTTGCCCATGTGATTAGTGATTTGACGGCTAATGAAACAGTGCCTGAACAGAGTGTAGTGAAGCCCCTGACTGAGCTTCTGCAGAAGAATTCCTTAGACTCGGTAGCTTGTAAACAATGGAGTTTGAGGTGTTGAGAAGATCATGATCAGGACATCGTCTTCTTGCTGTGTTCTTACATGGAACAGACAGTGAACAGTCCCATTTGGACCTCTCTGATGAGCTCATGGATTTCTGAGGTCTTCACTGCCCTAAACCTCATCAAGTCTGGAATGCCTTATCTTTTAATGCTTTAGATATTAGGTGCCATAATACAAATTTGTAGAGACCCAAATATTCAGATTTCATCAACACCACAGCCATAGTTACCCACAGGTAGGCACAGTCAAGGATGAGTAGCTCCTCAAAAGAGTTCTAAGGTGTTCTCATTAGAAATCAGAAGATATATGCCAGAAAAAAATAAGATGCCACGGTTAATCACGGGAATTAGTGACTCACCAATGGGAACATATATCTGAGTGTGTCTGTGAAGGCATTTTGAGAAAGGTCAGCAAAATAGAATCACCCTAAATGTGAGTGGGCCCACCCCATGGCCTGTGATCCCAGTTGAATAAGGAGGAGAATGAGTTGAGCATGAGTGTTCTCTATATCTGTCCTGTAACCAGCTGCCTCATGATCTTGTCACCAACCCTTCCCTGCCATGAAGGACTATGAGCTGCAATATGCTCCCTTCGTTAGGTCACTCTGCGTATTTTCTCACAGCAACAGGAAAAGTAACTAATTCAATGACCAGTGTTATACTGTGCCAGATTATAAGATTTACCAGGATGAATATTTAAAACAGATTCCTGGGCCCTATTACACACCTATCAAAGGAAAACCACTAAGAGAGTTGTCTAGGAAATGATACTGTAAGTCAAGCTAATGACTGCTTCACTTCAGCCATTTGTTTCACTAAAATATAAAGAAATAATTGGAATATTCTTTCCATCTATATTAAACAGTACTCAGTGAGGCTCTACACTTGGGTTAAAAAGAGCTAAGTAACTGTTGGTTGCATTTAGGCTGTGTAAATGGGCACTTGAAATTCAGCATGCAACAGTCTGAAATAGATGCTGCTATTCCTCTTAACCACTAAGAAATTATTCAACCTTTTGTTTTATTTCTGCATTATAAAACTAGAAATACATTTTATTATGAGAAAAAAAAAAGAAAATAGAAACAGTTTTAGCCTAGCTCTTATTTCCTCCTGACAGGAGAAGACAGACAAATGACCACAACTTATTAAGAGATCCGCCATTGTTTTTACCTCTTAGTTTGCATGACATTCTTCTGTTATTATTCAACATCTGTTTTGGCTTTGAAACTGGAGGAGATGTCTTCCGCAGCTAAATAGTGCAGTGAAAATGGGTTCCCTGCTTAGTGCCAGTTGTGTTGACTATTTAACTATGTGGTATGTGGAATGGCCTTGAGACAGAACACAACTTTGCTGGTTTCCATTACGGTGTGTTGATTTCACATGTGCTAAAGCTCTTACAGATCTGTTTTAGAGCCAGCATGTACCAATTCCCAAGGATTCCAAAGTACAACAAACACACACTAGGCACAATTATCAGGACAGAAGTCATGTGGCTTTATATTTTACTTACTGACAACAATAATAAAGGCAACAACACCCACAACAGTAACTTGTAATAAAACTGACATTCATTAAGTCTTTTCTATATGGTTACTATTGGAAACACTTTACAAGAATAATCTCTTTAAATCTTATATGAAAACTCTATGAAGTAGTGGCTATAATAAGTCCCACTTGATAATGGGGAAATGAAAGTACCAAGGAAATTAAGTAATCTACCCAAGTTCACACAGCTATAGAATGACAGAGACAGGATTTTAGGACAGTCAGTCTGTCTCCATCCACATCCACCTACCCTTTTGTTCTAGTGACTAATGGATTTGCAGTGCCAGTGGGGATATGTTCAATGGGGACACATTCAGTTAGCACATAGAAGGATGGAGTAGCAGAACCAAATAAAGGCTGTGTCAATGGCCTTGACTTCATTGAGTCTGTGTTCCACGGAGTAAATGAGCCTTCCAGACTCTGTGTCTCAGAACACTCGGAAATGATGAAAGCCTTGCCTCTGAGTTAAAGGCTGTTTGTTGGCCTGGGAAATAAGAGGCATTAGGAGGCCCTTCTGTTGATGTGGGATGGAGCCGATTCACAGAAGAAATGCCAAGAACATCCAAGTGACAACCTGTGCCTGTTAAGCTCGGTGATAGCAAGAGCAGAGCTTGTTTATTTATGGGCATCCCTAAGAAGTCCTTAGTATTCAATCCATGTCTCCAGGGGAAATGTTTTCACCTTTCAAAACAAAAACAATTCTTCTCCACATTAATCAAAATCCTGTATACATGATGATGGGATAGTTATAAACCTTTTTCCCATTGTCATGGGCCTTTGGGAAAGCTAGATATTGTCCTGTATACTCCTCCAAAATCTTTTTGAATCTTATGCACATCCCTGAGTCCATTGACCACAGAACAATTTGAATTTTGCAGCTCTGCATCATCTTACATTTTCTAAAAGAGGTACAATCAAAAAGAAAAGAACAAGCCTGTCTCTGAGGTCCTCAGGAAGGAGCCCCCACCTGGCCTTCTCTTGAAGTTGTTACAGGCCCTGAGAAATGTATATATCTATTGCAAAAAGCAGGGACTGTGGCCTGCGTGGTGAGGATGGGCCAAGCCTCCTGCAGGACCGTGTGAATGGAATTCAGTATACATTGCAGCCTAAAAATATTGTAAGAGCTTATTATTTTTCCCATGTGACTTTCCTTCCTATTCAGCTGTACTGAGGTCCCTGTGGGGGAGCAAGTGAGAGTAGAAACTCAGGGTGCATTGAAATAGAGCAGAGATTTCCAGAGAGCCAGCGGTCCTCACAGCCTTGAAAGTTTTCATTTGTCCACAACACTTGATAGATCAGCTTAGTCCAGAGTTCACTGATACAGGAGAGATATTGACCTGCCCATTGTGCAAACATAGAAAAGCCCAAGCCAAAACCCTTGCCACAGACCCAGAGCCCCAAGCTCTGTGAGACAAGAAACCGTGAGAGCCAACAATGGCATTGACAACCATACGTTATTGATTCAGACTGATTGGAAATTAAAGCACCGACCCCAGAGGAAATCCTGCAAAGCACTGGGGGTGTGCTCAGATGCTCTGAATTCACAACCTCGCTGTGTCATTATTAGCAAGGAAAAGTAGATAAACTACCAAATTCTTTTTGTCCTCTCTCTTCACTGGAGTCTGGCATTGACTGAGGCCTATGAGAGAAGCCAGAATGAGACTTGGAAGATAAATGTTAAGTGTGCCTCCTCCTTTAAATTCATGTGACTTTGGGGAAGGCCTTTCACCTCTGCTTTTGTAATTTGTATATTAACTAATAGATGTCTCTTATTAATTTGTAGAAATGGGAACAGATGCAGAGACCCACAGCCAAATATCAAGCAGAGAATGGGGAATCCCAGAAAAGAGGGGGAGAAAGAATTTTAGGAGCCAGAGGAGTCCATGATACCATGAGAACACAGTTCATGGAATCAACTAAGCAGGACTCATAGAGGTTCACAGAGATCAAAGCAACAGGCACGGACGGTGTATCGTTCCTCACCTCATCCTCTGCATTAAACATTATGGTTGTTTAGCTTGATGTTCTTGTGGGGCTCCTAACAGTGTGTTTGTGTCGGGGGGAAGGGGGGTCCTCTGACTCTTTTATCTGCTCTTGGCAACTTGCTCCTCATACTGAGTTGCCTTGTTCAGCCTTAAGTAAGGTACTTAGTCTTACTGCAACTTGATATGCCATGTTTGGTTGATATTACAGGAGGCCTGCTCCCTTCTGAAGGGAAACAGAAGAGCAGAGGATCTGGGGGAGAGAAGAAATGGGGAAGAGTCTGGGAAGAGTGAAGAGAGGGGAGTCTGCAGTTGGGACATATTATATAAGAGGGAGGATTTTTAAAATGTCTTTAAAAAATAAAACAATTTGGATTTGATTGGGGGAGGTAGGAAGGGCAGAGGGCAGATGTGAACAGACACGGAGATAAGTGGGATGCATGGTGTGAAATCCACAAAGAATCAATAAGAATTCAAACAAAACAAAACGAAACAAAACAATTGGGGCAAAAGTGAGCAGTTCTATTGTTCTCTTTGTCAGTCATCTAAGACAGCTACCGACCAGTGAGGAGCTGAAGAAAGCTGGCACTCACTCATTCCCTTGTTCTGGACTCTGCCTTCCTTAAGAAACACTTGACAGACAACAATGTGGGACACATCTGCCTTGTGTTGTTCTAGGTATCTTCTGTCTCCAAATAGTATCAGTGATTTCACCAGTAGCAACACAGACCCTGGGAGGCTGGGTATGCCAGGTAACTTGTACTCCCTCTGCTGGCTGGCTTGTATTTCTGTTTTTATGACTCCTACCACTTAAGGTCTATTTACTTACTTTCAGTAAAGGAAGAAATCATGTGGTATATTTAGATTTTTCTAAAGTAACTTAGACAAAGTTTTTGATGTTGCATTTTCCAGTCTCTATAAGACTTAGCATTCTCAATTGGTCAAGAGAAGATTTCAATCCTGAATATTTAAGTCCCTAATATAAGGGCACCTACCTATGTAAAAGAAACACTACTAAAGCTCAAATCCCACATCAGTTCTCACACCCTAATAGTGGGAGACTTCAAGACCCCACTTTCATCCCTGGATAGGTTGACCAGACAGAGACTCAACAAAGAATTAAGAAGTCTAATGGAGGTTATGACACAAATGGATTTAATAGATATCTACAGAAGCTTCCATCCAAATGCAAAGGAATATACATATTTCTCAGCACCACATGGAACTTTCTCTAAAACTGACCACATAATTGGTCACAAAGCAAATATGAATAGATACAAAACAATGGAAATAATCCCTTGTCATATCATGGAAGTATCATATTGGAACACCAGGGCCTAAAGTTAGAGTTCAACAACATCAAAAATCACAGAAAGCCTACTAACTCATGGAAACTAAGCATCATTCAACTGAACCACCTCTGGGTCAAGGAAGAAATTAAGAAAGAAATCAAATCTTTCTAGAATTTAATGAAAATGAATCCACAACGTACCCAAACTTGTGGGACACAATGAAAGCAGTCTTAAGAGGAAAATTCATAACACTAGATGCCTATATGAAAAACCTAGAGAGATCTCACACTAGAGAAATACCAGCTCAGCTGAAAGCCTTAGAACAATTAGAAGCAAACTCACCTAGAAGGAGTAGATGGCAGGAAATAATCAAACTTAGAGCTGAAGTCAATACAATTCAAACAAAAAGATCAATACAAAGACTCAATGAATCTAAGAGTTGGTTCTTTGAGAAAGTCAACAAGATAGATAAGTCCTTATCCAAACTAATCAAAAAGCAGAGAGAGAGTATGCAAATCAACAAAATCAGAAATGTAAAGGAGGGCATAACAACAGATCCCCAGGAAATCCAGAGAATTATCAGATCATACTTTGAAAATCTATATTCCACAAAAATGGAAAACCTTGATGAAATGAACAGCTTTCTGGACAGGTACCATTTACCAAAATTAAATGAAGACCAGATTAATTACCTAAACCGACCTATAACCCTAAAGGAAATTGAAGCTGTTATTAAAAGCCTCCTAAGTAAAAAAAGCCCAGGTCCAGATGGTTTCAGTGCAGAATTCTACCAGACACTCAAAGAAGAATTAATATGATTACTCCTCAAACTATTTCACACAGTAGATACTGAAGGAATATTGCCAACTTTCTTTTATGAGTGCACAAGTACCCTAATACCCAAGCAACTCAAAGACACAGCAAAGAAAGAAAACTACAGACCAATTTCCCTCATGAATATTGCTGCTAAAATTCTCAAAAAAATTTGGCAACAATATATATCACAAAAATAATGAAATTTGTACAACAATATATAAAAAATATCATCCACCATGACCAAGTAGGCTTCATCCCTGAAATGCAGGGTTGGTTCAACATATAAAATAAGTAATTGTCATCCATCATATAAACAAACTGAAGAAAAAAAACCACTTAGATGCTGAAAAAGCCTTTGACAAAATCCAACACTCCTTTATGATAAAAAGCCCTGGAGAGATCAGGAACACAAGGAAAATATCTAAATGTAATAAAGGCAATTTACAAGAAGCCAACAGCCAACATCAAACTTAATGGAGAAAAACTCAAAGTAATCCCAGTAAAATCAGGAACTAGACAAAGATGTCCTCTCTTCCCTCATCTATTCAATGTAGTTCTTGAAGTTTTATCTAAAGCAATAAGAGAGTGAAAGGAGATTAAAGGGATACAAATTGGAAAAGAAGAAATGAAACTATCTCTATTTGCAGATGATATGACTGTATATATAAGTGACCTACAAAATTCTACCAGGAAACTTCTACAGCTCATAAACACCTTCAGCAATGAAGCAGGATACAAGATTAACTCAAAGAAATCAGTAGCCTTCCTATACACTAAAGATAAAACGGCTGGAAAAAAATAAGGGAAACATCATCCTTTATAATAGCTGTAAATAGCATTAAATATTTTGGAGTAACTATAACCAAAGAAGTAACAGATCTATTTGACAAGTACTTTAAATCACTGAAGAAAGAAATTGAAGAGGATATCAGAAAATGGAAATCTCTCACATGTTCCTGGATAGATAGGATCAACATAGTAAAAATGGCAATTCTACCAAAAGAAATCTACAGATTCAATGCACGTCCCATCAAAATCCCAACACAATGTTTTACGGACCTTGAAATAACAATACTCAATTTTATTTGGAATAACAGGAAAGCCAGGATTGCCAAAACAATTTTACTCAACAAAAGAACCTCAGGAGGTATCACCATCCCTGACTTCAAGTTATAATCTAGAGCTACAGTAATAAAAACAGCCTGGTACTGGCATAAAAACAGACCTGTGGATCAATGGAATAGAATTGAGGAACCAGGCTTTAACCCAAAAACCTATGAATACAAAGAGGCCCAAAATATTCAATGGAAAAAATACAGTGTATTTAACAAATGGTGTTGGCGTAGGTGGTTGGCAGTGTGTAGAAAAATACAAATAGATTCAAGCCTGTCACCCTGCACAAAACTCAAATCCAAGTGGATCAAAGACTTCAACATAAACCTAGCCACTCTGAACTTGATATAAAAGGAAATGGGAAATACCCTCCAAGGAATTGGTACAGGCGACTACTTCTTAAATATAACACCAGTGGCACAGACACTAAGAACAACAATCAATAAGTGGGATCTCCTGAAACTGAGAAACCTTCTGTAAAGCCAAGGACACAGTCAATAGGATAAAATGACAGCCTACAGAATGGAAACGGATTTTCACCAACCCTACATGTGATAGAGGACTGATCTCTAATATATATAGAGAACTCAAGAAACTATAGCCCAAAACCTTGAATAACTCAATCAAAAAATGGGGTTCAGAACTAAAAAGGGAATTCTCAGCAGAAGAATTATAAATGGCTGAAAGACACTTGAAAAAGTGCTCAACTTCTTTAGCCATCAGAGAAATGTAAATCAAAACAACTTTGAGATACCACCTGACACCTGTCAGATTGGCTAAGATAAAAGACACAGATGGTAGCCTATGCTGCAGAGGTTGAGGAGCTAGGGGAACACTCCTCCATTGTTGGTGAGAGTGTAAGCTTGTTCAGCCACTCTGGAATGCAGTATGGCTGTTTCTCAGAAAACTGGGAATAGATCTCCCCAAGGATCCAGCAATACCACTTCTGAGTGTATACCCTAAAGAGGCATATTCACTCTCCAAAGGTATGAGCTCAAGTAATTCCATAGCAGCATTATTCATAATAGCAAGAACCTGGAAACAACCTAGTTGCCCCTCAACTGAGGAATGGATTAACACACTGTGGTACATCTACACAATGGAATACTACTCAGCAGTAAGAAAAAAATGATATCCTAAAATTTGCAGGCAAATGGATGGATTTGGAGAATATCCTCCTGAGTGAGATCTCACAAACCCAGAAAGATAAGCAGGGGGTGTACTCACTCATTAGTGAACTCTAAACAAAATGCAAAGCATGTCCAAGCTGCAAACCACAACCACTGAACAGCTTTGGATCTGATACCACTGGGACTGACACCTTGGATTCTACTCCCTCCAGAGGAACACATGACCCAGTCTTGATGTTGGGGTGAGGAACCTGGATCTACCAGGAGTGGATGCTGAACTAAGCCATATTGGGACATTGGGACCTTGGGACCTCCTGCCTTTGCTGGGGAGGAGATGGGGAGATTGGAGAAGAGAGAGTGACTGGAGGGGGTGGGAGGGAGAAGGGACCTTGAACAAGGATATACACAGATAGAAAATGTGACTTTATTTATAATAAAATAAATATTGAATTATAAAAAGACTTAGCATTTTCTTTTACAAAATTTAATGCCAGGGTCATAAGCATTTTATTGAGATACTGTTATTAAGGATTAGCAATGCGGGGCTGGAGAGATGGCTCAGCAGTTAAGAGCACCGTCTGCTCTTCCAGAGGACCCGGGTTCGATTCCCAGCACCCACATGGGAGCTAACAACTGTCTGTACTTCCAGTTCCAGGCAAATAAATAAATAAATAAATAAATAAATAAATAAATAAATAAATAAATAAATAAAGTATAAAAAAAAGGATTAGCAATGCTAGTCAGCACCAATTAGCAATGTGAGATACAAATAAAACAGTTATCAGGCATCAGCTACTGGTGTGAAAATTCTGTAAATGTAGCTCCAGGGACATGGCAGGATCTGATTTTTAATGGCAGCCAGAAACATCAAAAAATTGCTCAGATTCATCAATTTGTAGTAATGTGAAAGAGAGAGATCTTTACTTATTCTTGGAGGACTTAAGCTACTACCATTCTGTCTGACTCATTCAGTGTAGTGTAGACTACACTGTTAGGCATGAATAAGTAGACAGAAGAAATACTACCTTGAAAAAAGCTCTAGCCAATGAATGTAAGATGATAGAATGGTGATGTCGTTGTTTGCAGTTGCTTATGGACTAGGAGCTTTCAGCATGTGCATCAAAGCCTGCCAGCCAAATAGCTCCCTGTGGTTCCTGGTGAGAGATAGATCAGTGCCTGTGCTGATGCCAAAGACATAGAAATGGATCAAGGACCTCAACATAAACACAGCCACTCAGAACTTGATAGAAAAGTAGATGAGAAATACCCTCCCATGCATTGGCACAGGTGACCACTTCCTAAATATAACACCAGTGGCACAGACACTAAGAACAACAATCAATAAGTGGGACTTCCTGAAACTGAGAAGCTTCTGTAAAGCCAAGGACACTGTCAATAGGACAAAATGACAGCCTACAGAATGGGAAAAGATTTTCACCAACCCTACAAGTGACGGGGACTGATCTCTAAAATATATAGAGAACTCAAGAAACTAAAGTCTAAAACCTTGAATAACCCAATCAAAAAATGGGATTCAGAACTAAAACAGGAATTCTCAGCAGAAGAATTACAAATCTCCCCAATTTTTACAATGAAGGATGTTGGATTTTGTCAAAGGCTTTTCAGCATTTAAGGAGTTGATCAAGTGATTTTTTTCTTTCAGATT
Organism: Sigmodon hispidus; assembly: GCA_004025045.1. Lineage (NCBI taxonomy): Eukaryota > Metazoa > Chordata > Mammalia > Rodentia > Cricetidae > Sigmodon > Sigmodon hispidus. The sequence goes on along the minus strand of PVIH01024854.1, from coordinate 7,676 downwards.
GTTTATATGATGAATAAAATTCAGAATGTTTTGTATGTTGATTCATTCCTACATCTCTGGGATAAAGCCTACTTGATCATGGTGGATGATTTTTTAAATTTATTGTTGAATTTGGTTTGCCAGAATTTTATTGAGTATTTTTTTGCATCAGTGTTCATGAGGGGGATTAGTCTGTAATTCTCATTCTTTGTTGCATCTTTGAGTAGCATGTATATTAGGGTGATTGTAGCCTCATTAAAAAAAAATTAGATAATGTTCCTTCATTTTGTATTGTATTGCAACAATTTTAGGAGTTTTGGTGTCACAACCACCTCGACCAGCAAGGAAGACCCAACACCAAGCTCTTCTTTCAGCAGTTTATGCAGGAACCTTGAACAATCTTCTGACTTCTTCTGATCCTGGGGAAACCCGCTCGTAGCCTTAAATAGCCTCTGGGCAGCCAACCCTAGTATGCCATGTGGGCACTACCAATAGGCCCAGGTACACGGAAGCAAGCCAGATTCTTAGCCTTAGCCAAATATGGAGTTGTTTATCACTGAGAGCACTCACCATCGGGAAGGTGGAGGGTGGAAGCCAGTGCCATCTTTAAGGCGCAACTGCATGCAGATCTCTACATTTTGGTATTAGTTCTTCTTTGAATATCTGGTAGAATTCTTCACTGAAACCATCTAGCCCTGGGCTTTTTTACTTGGGAGACTTTTAATAACAGCTTCATTTTGGGGTGGGGGGGTTATAGTTCTGTGTATGTCATTTATCTGGTTTTGGTTTAATTTTGGTAAGTGGTACCTGTCCAGAAAGCTGTTCATTTCTTTTAGGTTTTCCATTTTAGTAGAGTATCGATTTCAAAGTATGACCTGATGACTCTGGATTTCCTGGGTGTTTGTTGCTATGTCCCCCTTTTCAATTCTGATTCTGTTAATTTGGATACTCTCTCTCTGCCTTTTGGTTAGTTTGGATAAGGGTTTATGTATCTTGTTGACTTTCTCAAAGAACCAATTCTTTGAATTATTGATTCTCTGTATTGTCCTGTTTCAATTGTATTGATTTCAGCCCCAAGTCTGATTATTTGCTGCCCTTCTAGGTGAATTTGCTTCTAATTGTTCTAAAGCCTTCAGCTGTGCTGTTAAGTCTCTTCTGTGAGATTTCTCTGGGTTTTTCATATAGACATCTAGTGCTATGAATTTTCCTTTTAACATTGCTTTCATTGTGTCCCATAAGTTTGGGCATGCTGTGGATTCATTTTCATTGAATTTTAGAAGTCTTTTTTTTTTTTTCTTTACTTCTTCCTTGACCCAAAGGTGGTTCAATTGAGAGATGTTCAGTATTCATGAATTTGTAGGTTTTTGTTGTTGTTTAAGTCTAACTTTAGAATATGGTGGTCTTAGAGGGCACATGGAGTTATTCCCATTTTTTGTACTTATTGATGTTTGCTTTATGACTGATTATGTGGTCAGTTTTAGAGAAAGTTCCATGGGGTGCTGAGAAGTAAGTATATTCCTTTGTGTTTCAGTGGAAAGTTCTGTGTATACCTATTAAGTTCAATTGTGTCAAAACATCTGTTAGATCCCTTATTTCTCTGTTAAGTTTTTGTCTGGTAGACCTATCCTTTGGTGAGAGTGGGGTATTGAAGTTTCCCATTACTAATTTGTGAAGTTTAATGTGAGATTTAAGCTTTAGTAGGGTTTCTTTTACACATGTAGGTGCCCTTGTGCTGAGGTATGAATGTTCAAATTGAGATTCCATCTTTATAGATTTTTCCTGAGTTGAATAAGTAATATCCATCCTGGTCTCTTTTGATTGATTTTAGTTTGAAGTCTATTTGGTTAGATATTAGAATGACTATACCAGCTTGTTTCTTAGGACACTTGATTGAAATGTCTTTTTCCAACCTTTTACTCTGAGCCTGTGTCTGTCCTTGAAGCTGAGATGTGTCTCTTGTATGCAGCAGAAGGATGGCTTCTGTTTTTTTATCCATCATGTTAGGGTGTACCTTTTTATAGGTGAATTGAGTGCATTGATATTAAGAGGTATTAATGACCAATGATCGTTATTTCCTATTATTTATGGTGGTGATGTATGTATATTTTTCTTCTTTTGAATTATCGATTGCTTGTGGTTTCATGGATGTATCTGTTTTTCTTAGGTTAGAGTTTTTCTTCTAGTGCTTTCCGTAAGGTCATATTTGTAGATAGATATTCTTTAAATCTGGTTCTGTTGTAAAATATCTTGTTTACTCCATCTATGGTGTTCGATAGTTTTTCTGGGTATAGTAGTCCGTGTTGGCAATTATGTTCTTTTAGTGTTTGTATAACTTCTGACCAGGACCTTCTTGCTTTCATTGTTTCCATTGAAGAGTTGGGTATTATTCAGATGGATCTGCCTTTATAGGTATTTGGCTTTTTTCCTTTGCAGCTCTAAATATTTTTTCTTTTTTCTGTAGGTTTAGTGATTTGATTATTATGTGGCAAGCAGACTGTTTTCTGGGGGCCTAGTCTATTTGATGTTCTGAAAGCTTCTTATATCATTATAGACATTTCCTTCTTTAGGTTGGGAAATTTTTTTCTATGATTTTGTTGAATATATTTTTTGCAGTTTTGAGCTGGTATTCTTCTTCAATTCTGATTATTCTCAGTTTTGGTTTTTTTATGGTGTTCCAAATTTTCTGGATGTTTTGTGTTGTGATTTTTTTTGGTTTTAGTGGTTTTTTTTTCTTGCCTGAAGTATCTATTTTTTCTATTGAATCTTCCATTCCAGAGATTCTTTCTTCCATCTCTTGCATTTTGTTGTTTATGCTTACATCTTTAGTTCCAGTTTGTTTCTTCAGGTTTTCTATTTCCAGCATTGCCTTGGTTTGTGCCTTTTTTATTGCTTCTACTTCAATTTTTAATTCCTGTAATATTTCTTTCCTCATTTTTTTTGTTTTCTTTATTTCTTTTAGGAATTTTTTAATATCTTCCAATTATTTGGTTTTTATTTTCTTCTATTTCTTTAAGGAAATTTTATATCATCTTTTAAGTCTTCTATTTTCTTTTTAAAGTTGTTTTTAAGGCTTTTTTTTCTGTTTCTTCTTTATTGTCATCCTTAGGTCTTGATGTTTTAGAACCACCAGATTCTTCTGGTGGTACCTTGCTGCTCTTTATGTTGTTATCTGTATTCTAACACTTGCATCTGCCCATTGATTTCTTGATTCACTCCTAGTCAGCTATTAGTCAGTTGTAGGTCGGGGGTTTTCAGTTGCTGAGGAGGATGCTAGGATCATGTATGATGACTCAGTTAAGGGTTGGAGTAGAGTTCAGTTGTGGAATGTCCCTCAGGCTGGCTTTTGGTGGGGATTTGGGCTTGCAAGGGGTCTCCCAGCTGGCTTTGGTTTAGGGTGGAGCTGGGTGGGGGTGGGGTTCCAGAGGCTGTGTCCCTGGGCCAGGCTTCAGAGACAATGGTCTCTTCTTAGCCTGGGAGTGAGGAGTGTCATTCACCTTTTAGTCCAAAGCATCATTTTCTAACCTAAGCCCATAGTGAGATGGAACACTGGACTTGAGAATCAGTGTTAGTTATAAGATTCTCACTGTTTTGGGATTAGCTGTCTGTCCTTGTCATGCATAAAGCATATCTGTTTTGGCAAACATGAAGCTATATTTGAATATTAAAAATTAAAGCTTTGGAGGCTAGGAAGCTAGCTTATCTGATAAAGTGCTTGCTATGTGAGTATGATGAACTGAGTTCAAATACCAGCATCCACATGAAAATACATGCATGGTTAGATTAAACTTGTAATCCCAGTGTTTTGTTTCAAAAACTGAGCGGCAACACACTGGCCTCCACATGTATACATGCGCATGTGCATGTGCTCTTGCATAAATATATTAACTTTCTCTCTCTCTCTCTCTCTCTCTCTCTCTCTCTCTCTCTCTCTCTCTCTCACACACACACACACACACACATAGCATTAAAGCAAACTTTAGCTACCATTTCTGTTGCTCTAGTTTGATAAAAATACTGTGACAAAGTCAACTTAGGGAGAAAGCTCACAGATCAAAGGTACAGTTAGTCCATCATGGCACGGTAGCAGGAGGCACCAGGTCACATTATGTCTGCAATCAGAAAGCAGAGAATGATCAGTGTGTGCACTCATCCAGTTTTCCCCTTTTTATGTGGCCCTTGACTGCATACCAGCCCAGGGCATGCCACGTCCATCCTATGGGGTGGGTCTTCCCACCTCCTTTAATCTCATCAATGCAATTCCTCAAAGGCCTGCCCAGTGCTAACCTAGTCTAAATAATTCTCAGAATTGTGCTTGGAGGCATGTCTCCTAGGTAATTCCAAAGCCCATTAAATTGGCAGTCAACACTAACCATCATAGAAGAGGCTAGCAAAGAAGAACGGATCAGCAGGAGCGGGGTGGAGGGGTGGGGTGGGGTTTGTGGGGTAAATGCGATCACAGAACATTGACTACATGTACAAAGTTGTCAAACAGAAAGAGTTTGACTAAGTCTGTTCAGCAGTAGTCTTACAAGAAAAGGCTCCTCCTTTCAGATTTAATTTCCTACCATCTTTCTCAGTTAAAACTTTCAAATGTGATTGGAAAACACCAATGTGTGTAGAGGGATTATTTCCTAGATTCTTCAAGCATTAACACACTATCAGATTTTCTTTTTAAAGTAATCTGCTACGAATCTAGTGGGAATATTAACTCAAATTATTTGAATTGAATAAATAATACTTATTTGAGTTAATAAAATTATATTATACAATTTGAGTTAAATAAGCTAAAATGATTTTGTATGTACATTATCTTCATAAGGTTATGTTTTTCATTTATGTTTATGAAAGTATAGCTATGGTGTGTGTGTGCCGTGTGTGAGTATATATGTGTGTGTGTCTGGGGTTACTGAGGGGTACGTGGGGGCGAAGCAGAACCGGCCATGGTAGCAGCGGAGGAAGAGGACGGGGACCCGAAGGGCCAAATCGCGAGTGGGGCGGGGCGGGGCGGGCGCGACCTTCGAATGTATTATATGTCTGGAGACCGCTCGCGAAGCAGTGGTCAGCGTGTATGGGCACCTGTATTGTTGGCCCTGTCTTCATCAGTGGCTGGAGACACGGCCAGACAGGCAAGCGTGCCCCGTGTGTAAAGCTGGCATCAGCAGGGAGAAGGTTGTCCCACTCCATGAATGAGGGAGCCAGAAGCCCCAGGATCCCAGATTGAAAACTCCACCCCGCCCCCACGGCCAGAGACCAGCTCCAGAGAGCAGAGGTGGGTTCCAGCCATTCGGTGATACCGGGGGCTTTCACTTCTCATTTGGTGTTGGTGCGTTTCCCTTTGGCTTTTTCACCACCGTGTTCAATGCCCACGAGCCTTTCCGAAGGGGTACAGGTGTGGAGATGGAACAGGGTCACCTGGCTTCCAGCTGGCTGGCAAGATTCCCTCTTCCTGTTTCTCGCCATCTTCTTCTTTTTCTGGCTGCTCAGTATTTGAGCTGTGTCTCCACCTGCCCACCTCTAGCTAGAGGAGAATCAGTATTGGGGGTCCCTGCTGGCCCTTTCCCCACACTGCCATGATCTATCTCTGTTGGCGGAGGCCGTGGGGAAGAGGGGCCGGTCTGTTTCGGATGGGCATGCAGGCTGCTCTGTCCTGCTGGCCCCACAGCACAGTTATTCCCCACCCTGAAGGATGATAGACTAGACAAGCACCCAATTCTCCTTTGCCCCAATCCTCTGCTTCCCCCTAGATTTCTTGATTTGATGTTTAAAGGTGGGCTCTCCATGACTCCCTAACTGGTTGATTTAATTTAATTTTTATCTCCCCAATGCCTAATATGAATTTTCACTCTAAGTGACTCTTTTCTACCCTCACTACCTTCTTTATTGCAAACTCAATTAAAAAAGAAAGGTTAAAAAAAAAGAAAGCATAGCTATTACAAGTATTTTTCACACACACACAAACATACACTTAATTTATTTAATTTTTTATCATGAATAAAGTCACATTTTCTATCTGTGTATATTCTTATTCAAGGTTCCTTCCCCTTCCCATCTCCTCCAGTCACTCTCTTTTCTCCAAGCTCCCCATCTCCTCCCCAGCATAGACAGGAGGTCCCAAGGTCCCAATATTGCCCAGTTCAGCCTCCACTCCTGGAAGATCCAGTTTCCTCTCCGAAAACATCAAGACTGAGTCGGGTGTTCCTCTAGAGAGAGTGGGATCCAAGGTGTCAGTCCAAGGTATTTCAGATCCCAAGCTGTTCAGTGGCTGTGGTTTGCAGCTTGAACATGTTCTGCTTTTTTGCTTTTTTGTTTAGAGTCCATTAATGAGTGAGTACATCCCCTGCTTATCTTTCTGGGTTTGAGATACCTCGCTCAGGAGGATATTCTCCAAATCCATCCATTTGCCTGCAAATTTTAGGATATCATTTTTTTCTTACTGCTGAGTAGTATTCCATTGTGTAGATGTACCACAGTTTGTTAATCCATTCTTCAGTTGAGGGACATCTAGGTTGTTTCCAGGTTCTTGCTATTATGAATAATGCTGCTATGAACATACTTGAGCTAATGCCTTTGGGGTATGATTGTGTATCTTTAGGGTATACACCCAGAAATGGTATTGCTGAATCCTTGGGGAGATTGATTCCCAGTTTTTTGATAAACCTCAATACTGCATTCCAGAGTGGCTGAACAAGCTTACACTCCCAACAACAATGGAGGAGTGTTCCCCTTGCTCCTCAACCTCTCCAGCATAGGCTGTCATCTGTGTCTTTTATCTTAGCCAATCTGACAGGTGTCAGGTGGTATCTCAAAGTTGTTTTGATTTGCATTTCTCTGATGGCTAAAGATGTTGAACACTTTTTCAAGTGTCTTTCAGCCATTTGTAATTCTTCTGCTGAGAATTCCCTTTTCAGTTCTGAACCCCATTTTTTGATTGGGTTATTCAAGGTTTTGGGCTCTAGTTTCTTGAGTTCTCTATATATTTTAGAGCTCAATCCTCTATCACTTGTAGGGTTGGTGAAAATCTTTTCTCATTCTGAAGGCTGTCATTTTGTCCTATTGACAGTGCCCTTGACTTTACAGAAGCTTCTCAGTTTCAGGAGGCCCCACTTATTGATTGTTGTTCTTAGTGTCTGTGTCACTGGTGTTATATTTAGAAAGTGGTTGCCTGTGCCAATTCATAGAAGGGTATTTCTCACTTTCTTTTCTATTAAGTTCAGAGTGGCTGGGTTTATGTTGAGGTCTTTGATCCACTTAGATTTGAGTTTTGTGCGGGGTGACAGGCTTGGATCTATTAGCATTTTTCTACACACTACCAACCAGCTATGCCAACACCATTTGTTAAATATACTACCTTTTTTCCATTGAATATTTTTGGCCTCTTTGTTGAAGATCAGGTGTTCATAGGTTTTTGGGTTAATGCCGGGATCCTCAGTTCTATTCCATTAATCCACAAGTCTGTTTTTATGCCAGTACCAGGCTGTTTTTTTTTTTTTGTGATAGAATTTTTTTTTCCTTCTTTATTTTGTATTTATCAAAAAAAAACACAGTAAAAAGAATTTAAAATGTGGAAGAGTTAACAATAACTATACAGAGGATAAGAATGATAAGCATGGCTTATCAAGGGAAGAAATACAAATAAGATTGCTACACCTATATTTTCTTTGTGTTCATCTTTCCCTCTGAATTTTTTTTTCCATCCC
>PVIH01024853.1:0-21863 GCA_004025045.1 Sigmodon hispidus | reverse complement strand
TGAAAAAGAAATAAGGGAAACATCACTCTTTATAATAGCTGCAAATAGTATTAAATACCTTGGAGTAACTAAACCAAGGAAGTAACAGATCTATTTCACAAAAACTTTAAATTTTAAATCACTGAATAAAGAAATTGAAGAGGACATCAGAAAATAGAAAGATCTCCCATGTTCCTGGATAGGTAGGATCAACATAGTAAAAATGGCAATTCTACCAAAGGTAATCTACATATTCAATGTACTGCCCATCAAAATCCCAACACAATATTTTATGGACCTTGAAAGAACAATACTCAACTTCATTTGGAATAACAGGAAAGCCAGGATTGCCAAAACAATTTTGCTCAACAAAAGAACCTCAGGAGGCATTACCATCCCTGGCTTCAAGTTATACTACAGAGCTACAGAAATAAAAACAGCCTGGTACTGGCATAAAAACAGACATGTGGATCAATGGAATAGAATTGAGGATCTAGGCATTAACTCAAAAACCTACGAACACCTGATCTTCGACAAAGAGGCCCAAAATATTCAATGGAAAAAAAGTATCTTTAACAAATGGTGTTGGCATAGATGGTTGGTAGGGTGTAGAAAAAATGCAAATAGATCCAAGCCTGTCACCTTGCATAAAACTCAAATCCAAGTAGATCAAAGACCTTAACATAAACCCAGCCACACTGAACTCGATAGAAAAGAAAGTGGGAAATACCCTCCAATGTATTGGCACAGGCGATCACTTCCTAAATATAAAACCAGTGGCACAGACACTAAGAACAACAATCAATAAGTGGGACCTCCTGAAACTGAGAAGCTTCTGTAAAGCCAAGAACACTGTCAAAAGGACAAAATGACAGCCTACAGAATGCGAAAAGATTTTTCACCAACCCTCTAAGTGATAAAGGACTGATCTCTAAATTATATAAAGAACTCAAGAAACTAGAGCCCAAAACCTTGAATAACCCAATCAAAAAATGGGGTTCAGAACTAAAAAGGGAATTCTCAGCAGAAGAATTATGAATGGCACTTGAAAAAGTACTCAGCTTCTTTAGCCATCAGAGAAATGCAAATGAAAACAATTTTGAGATACCACCTTATACCTGTCAGATTAGCTAAGATAAAAGACACAGATGACAGCATATGCTAGAGAAGTTGCAGAGCAAGGGGAACATTCCTCCATTGTTGGTGGGACTGTAAGCCTGTTCAGCCACTCTGGAATGCAGTATGGCAGTTTCTCAGAAAACTGGGAATTCATCTCCCCAAGGATCCAGCAATACCACTTTTGGGTGTATACCCTAAAAACGCACATTCACACTCCAAAGGCATTAGCTCAACTATATTCATAGCAGCATTATTTGTAATAGCAAGAACGTGGAAAAAAACCTAGATGTCCCTCAACTGAAGAATGGATTAACAAACTGTGCTACATCTACACAATGGAGTACTACTCAGCAGTAAGAAAAAATGATATCCTAAAATTTTCAGGCAAATGGATGGATTTGGAGCATATCCTCCTGAGCGAGGTATCACAACCCCAGAAAGATAAGCAGGGGATGTACTCATTCATTAGTGGACTCTAAACAAAAAAGCAAAAAGCAAAGCATGTCCAAGCTGCAAACCACAACCACTGAGCAGCTTGGAATCTGAAACACCTTGGATCCCACTCCCTCTAGAGGAACACCTGACTCAGTCTTGATGTTGGGGTGAGGAAACTGAATCTGCCAGGAATGGATGCTGAACTGAGCAATATTGGGTCCTTGGGACCTCTTGCCCTTGCTGTGGAGGAGATGGGGAGATGTGGAATAGAGAGAGTGATTTGGGGGGGGGGTTGGGAGGGCAAAGGGACCTTGAATAAGGATATACACAAATAGAAAATGTGACTTTATTCATAATGAAAAAATTCAATTCTTTTGCTTTGAGGGTATTTGTTGCTAATATCTCCCCCAAAATTACTGCAGGCTCTTTGCCAAGATTCACTTTCTACCCATAATTGGTCAATTTCTTCATTAGTTAAAGGTACAACAATTTCTGCTGAGTCCATTCCTGTTAATTGACGAAGTCTTAATTTCCCTTTAAAGATTAATTCAGAAATCTTTTCCACATATGTCTTTAATTTTTTATTTGGTTTATGTGGTAGAAATATCCATTCCAATATAACATTTTCCCTTTGCATTAAAATTCCCATAGGGGAATGCTTAGAGGGCAAGATAACTAGGATTCAATTAAGGTCTGGATCCACACGATCCACATGTGCATCATGTAATTTCTTTTCTACCAAAGCCAATTCTCTCTCAGCTTCAGATGACAATTCTCTTGGACTTTTAAATCCTTGTCAACATTTAAGGTTTTAAACAAATTATCCATTTCATCACTTTTTTATTCCAATTGTTGGTCATAAATTGGCAAAGTCTCCTAGTAATCTCTGAAAATCATTTAAGGTCTTTATCTATCTCTCCTGATTTGTACCTTTTGGGGTCTAATTTTTTGAAGGCCTATTTTATAACCTAAATAATTAATGGAATCTCCTTTTTGTATTTTTTCAGGGGCTATTTGTAATCCCCAAGCAGGCAAAACTTTTTTCACTTCCTCAAACATTTTTTCTAGAGTATCAGTGTTTGAATCTAATAGGACGTCATTCATATAATGGTATATTATGGATTTTGGAAAATTGTTGTGATTTTTTTCTATTGTCTTTTGTACAAAATGCTGACATAGTGTAGGGCTATTCAGCATTTCTTGAGGGAGGACCCTCCACTGATACCTCGTTAATGGCCTAGAATTATTGTAAGTGGGCTTTGTAAAGGCAAATTTTTCTTTATCTTGTTCTTTTAAGGGTATTGTAAAAAAAAAAAAAACAAAAAAAACAAAAAAAAACAGTCTTTTAAATCAAAACTAGAATGGGCCATTCTTTTGGTAAAAGAGAAGGCAAAGGAGTTATTTCTCCCAGAAATATGTGTTAGTTTGTGATTTTATTTCTGTGGTTGGAGGAATGTTAATCTGTGTGTTCCATTGTTGTAATAAATCTCATCCCCATAAATTTATAGCAATGTTAGCCACATATGGCTTTAATATTCCTCTCTGTTGTTCTGGTCCTATACACCCCAGCCATTTTGCACTTTGTTTTACTTGGAATAAAGACCCAATTCCCAAAATTTGAATATTTACCTCCTAAAGTGGCCAACTTGGATGCCATGACTCTGGTGAAATTATTGATATATCTGGTCCTGTGTCCAGTAAACCTTCAATAATAACATCATTTATTGGTACTTTTAATTTTGGCCTTTTTTCATTAATAGACGTTTGCCAGAATATTTTTTTTATAATTTTTCCTGAGTTTTTTATTTTTCTATAGATTCTTTATCATTTAGTGTAGTATTTTTTTAAGATAGGTTTTAATTTCTTCTGTTTTTGTGAGTTCAAGGCTACACACCTTTAATCCTAACTTGGATGGAATAGGGTATATAAGGGCTCATAGAAAATAGGCAGAAGGAGAAGTGACAGGCAGAAGCAACCAGGAGTGAAGCTGAGGAAGTTGCAGGAAAGCTGTGGTGCTTTCTTTCTTTGATATTTCAGCCTTCCCCTGATATTTGGCTGTGAGTCTTTTCTTACAACCCAAATTGGTGCTACTACACCTAAGGATGGGAGACCCCTTCCCAGATTCTGCAGATCATCAGCCCAGGCTTCAGCTCTGCTCTAGAACCTCCTAATGCCCAGAGGCTGTAGAACTGTGTTGACACTGGTACCAGGATTCCCTTATTCATTTCCAGCTTTGGCCTCCAGAATAGTGACACAGTAAATGCCTCTTGTTTAACCTGCTGACATTAATTGTGATAGCCAGGAACTCATTTGGAATGCTTCCCAACTGCCAAACACTGATAGACATATTATTGAGTATACATGTTATGTGTATATGTGTACAAATGTAATCATGTGAAGGTCAGAAGTCAATACCAGATGGCATTCTTCATGTGCTACCCTCCTTGTTTTATGAGACAGGGTCTCTCACTGGCTTGGAGATAACCAAGTAGGCTACGCTGGCTGGCCAGTAAACATCAAGGATGCTCATCTGTTTCTGGTTCTTTACCACTGGGACATAAGCGGATTCCACCACCTAACCAGTTTTTCCAAGTGGTTTCTAGGAATTGAACTTAGGTCATAATATTCACACAGAAAGCACTTTCCAACTGAGTTATCTCCGTGGCCTTTAATAGACAGCTTGTGTGAATTATCAAAGTCCCTATATTGCTAGTGAAAATGAATGGTTACTATACCCCTGTACAAATTAGGAAATTGCAAGTAGGCAATTTGGCTGAGCTGTCGAAGAGGTGTAAATTGAAAAACTAGGATTTGAACTTAGACCCTGGAGCTATAGAATTTGCATGCTGAACTGATCATGGAGCAGAAAAAAGCTAAAATAAGAAATGGTTTGCTTATCAACCATTATAACTTTAGAAAGCCAGAAGGCTTACGGAGGAAATACTAGACCCCACAGTTCATCAAGGCTTTTCCTGTGGATTTTGTCCAATGTTACTTGATAGAAAATACAGAGATCACTTCAAATATGAGACTGGGCCTACTACATATGGTAGATAACTCTAAAATGAATTATTTTCTCTTTCATCCTCTAATTTTACTCCTGTGAAACAGCAGCAGCAAAAGTGATCAAGGGCACAAGCTAAACCAGAAACCTTCATTACAAGGTTAGACTCTTTGGAGTGGAGTACTTCTCAGCTCTGTTGTCAAAGTTTCTGCTAACATGAAAGAATGTTTGTCAGTGGTTTCAACAGAACTTCATGTGAATAAACAAGTTTCCAGTTACCAAAGGGAAAGTATATCACATGTTTGGCTTGGTGTTGGTGAGATGCAGGGTGGGGATGTCCTGACCCTGGAATTTTGCAGCTGCTTCTCCTATCCTGTGCTTTTTAGGATGTATGGTACAAGTGGCAGATGTAGATCCCTTGAGCTTCCCTGGGGACTGGCAAGGTAGGGAAGCCTGGCAGATTTGCCTCAGACTTCTCCAGAGTAATCCCCAAGTCTTTCCCCTCCTCTACTTTTTTGTATATTATAGAAGTAACCAGAAGAAATATGATGTAAATGGAAGAACATTAGCAGCTACTTTTTAAAAATTATTAAATTGTTTGTGTTTAATATATGTTTCTGTATGTATTGAGGCATATGTGTGAGTGGGTATGAAAGTCAGAGGTTGACAACAGGTATATTCTGCAGCTGCTCTCCCTTTATTTTTGAGACAGGATTTCTTAATAAATCTGGAGCTTTAAGATTAAGTTAGACTGGCCAACGAACCTCAGGAATCTTTCTGTCTTTGTCTCCCTGCCATAGTGCATCTACCCTAACACAACTTTCCACCAGGAAGTTGAGCAGACTTCTTTCCTGCAGCACCCACAAGGCAACTAAACCTAAGCCTGGACACCATTTAGCCCAAGAAACCCCTGTGAACAGTGATACAAGAGCCTTATTTGCTGTGGCTTGAGGGTCCTCCAGACTCAAACTTCATTGCTTACCAGCATCTGCAGGGGTCTAGGTACATCTCAGCCAGAGCCTGGCACTCCTTGGTGTTCCAGGAAGTGTGTGTGCATGTGTGTGTCACCTATAGCCTCCCCTGGATACAGATTGAATGGAGACAATTCAGTGCCCTTATCTACTGTGCACAGCTGTGAAGAGGATGACAAAGGTGGTGCGTCAGTACTTTCTCCCACCTGTCCTCTTTGTCTGCCTAGACAGAGTAGTGTAATGAGATAAACAGCCTTGGTGGCAGGACCATGGGACCCAAGTTTCTCCACGAGACCCTGTTAGGAGGAACAGTAGCTTCTGTTGGTCTGGGAAGTTGACTGGGGCAGTGGGCTTTCTAGATTGGTATAAGTTCCCAAGATAGTACAAAGACTTCAAAGGATTTGGAAGGATTCCCACTATCTCTAGTGAGGTTCCTGTCTAAGTTGGAGGGCTTCCTCTCTTTGGTCCCTCCACATTCTTTTGGAAGTCTTCCATTATAATCAGCAACATGCGCCTGTTGATTGTTTCCTCAGTACAGTAGTTTAGCAACTCTTCTCTCATCAGGAAAGAACCTTTTCCAGTTACAGATAAACCTTCCATCCCATCTCATTGTCAGGCAGCACCTACACAGGGCTTTTGTCTCGATTCATCTTTCCAATTAGGAAAGATTGTCTGGATTCATCTTTCCATTTCCAGGAGCCAGGGAACTATAGTCTTCCATGGGAGATATGGACTTTAGAGATCATGCTGAGAGATAGGAGCCTCAAATATCCACTCTTCTGTCCATTTCTCTTCTACCAAATTATTGCTGGGGAAACACCTAATTCTCACACAGGTGAACAAATGTGGGGTATGCTACCATATTGATCCCATCTCAAAAAGGATCCAGAATTAGTCAGGGGAGTAGGTCCTCAGGATGTAGACCTGGGTTCTGGGTATCTCATATCCTCACTGAGTCTTCTAGTAGCTCCGACAGGTGAAGGCCCACAATAGGCTGCTTAAGACCACATAGTAGTTAAGAGGTCTTGGGCTTTAGACTTGGCCATCATACATGAAAGCTAAACAATGCTCTCTAAAGAGCCTTCCTTTTGCATAAAAGGTTCATCAGGCAGCAAGTGTGGTTGTCTCCTGGCATTCTAGTCTTAGTATATTTTGTCCCCATGTCTAGAACCTACTGGGTTTGGGTTCAAAAGTCGATGGCTTGATAAAAGTTCTGCTGGTCTCTTTATGTATTGCCTACCAGAGATGAGCCATGTGATAGTAGTTCTTGGTGTGGTCAGTGGATTTAGGTTGGGTGGAACTGACTTGAGAAAGGGTTAACTGAGAGACCACAGCAGTCAATATGAACATCTTTCAAGCAATTGTCACATAGATGAAAGAGGTCAGCATCTCCACAGAAGGAAAGAAATGCAATGTTATATTCATTAACGAATTTATTTATCTTTATAAAACAATAGTGGTTGTGGCTAGACATGGTGGCACTGTGACAGTGAACAAAACGAGAGGTTCAGAGTAGTACAACAGAAGCTGTTATTGAAAATAACCTCCAAGATGGAACCACATTCATTCACTAATGTTAAAATATCCCTGGAAAAAATGATAACCTTTGGATACTAGAGTTATTATAACAATGCCAGTAGCCACAATGCCCTTCTAATAGATAACATTTACTTGTGATCTATTATAGGAATGATGGATCAATAAATTGGAAAAATGCCCAATGCCTAGCATCTTCCTTTAGGGTAAATGATACTTCTTTCTTAGGGTGAGCTAGATCATCACATGTTAAATCATTGTCCTGAGTCAAGACTTTTCAGTTTGGACCAGAAGAGGCACTTTATATGCCTGGCAGGATCTGGTCTATATACCTGTTAGCTTCACTAGCTGGGTGGCTGTTTGTACAAATAGGTACAGAAAGTGGGCCAGGGTGAGGCTTCACAACTGTAGTCTGGAGGAAGAGATTTTATACTGCCTTTATATAGTAAGACCTAAGTTAGAAGGTCTTATTTCAGGGTATTGGGTTATGAAGATGGGAGACACTTGGGAGGGGATGAAAATACAACCAGAAAAGAAGCACACAATAGCCCAAGAAGCTGCCACCATTCCCTTTGTCAAGGCTTAGAATGCCAGGCTCTAGGAGGCTGCATTGTGTTGAGCTTAGTTGCTTAGTTAATTTGCTGGAAAGTAAAGCCAACCTTTCAAGAAAGTACTTGGTTAAGAAGAAAATAATAGATTTCAATATTGGGGCTTGGAGAAGCATGGAAACTTCACAGCCTCAGCTTTCTCAGTGGTTGGCCTTAGCTCTGAGGCAGGCTCCCATCTTACTTGTGCCTCTAATGTAAAGAAGTGCCATGCACATGTCCCTACACACATGAACTCATTAGTAATATCATGGGACAGTGCCTGTCAGGCATGTATATCACTGAGGCTACCTGTCTGGGTCTGTGTGGTAGGCCTCTTGCTGCCTGCACTTCCCAGAGAGCAACACATTTCAGGTACCATCCCTGTGGCTATAGACAGACTCAGGCCCTAGGCAGGTGAGTGAACTTGGAGTTCAGGTCAAGAATGAGTAAAGGATACACACCATATTTCTGGAAGAGTTGTCTCTGTTATAATCATTCTGACTTAAAATAGTCTGTTAAACATTTTATTGAGGGGGGGCTCTGACTATCACTCCCAGAGTATCAAGAGCTCACATACAAAACAGAGTGTCATTCTCCTGGACAAGGCAGAGGGCTTATTTTCATCTAAAAACAATATCAAAAATGTTTAAAAAAAATGCAGCTTTGAAAACAAAGGCAGGAGGAAGACTCAGTCAGGGAGGAGGGCCACTTCTCAGGCACTATTTCTTGCTATGAAGCCATGAGGAGGCCAAAACAAACTGAAAGACTGAATCACATGACTACCCCTACCTCCCACAGGCACTCAGGTACATTTCAGTGCACAGGTCTTTCAGGACCTCATGATGGGAACACATGGTAGGCAGACTTATGTTCTCTGTTTAGCTTCCTGAAGATTCTTCCATACAAATGAACATGGCCTTGGTTTTGAGGCCTAAGGAGAAACTGTTTCCTAACAGTTACCTACTTGACAAGGGTTAAATGGCTGTGGGTAAGGAAACAGGAACAAACCTGTGGTAAAAAGGAGGCAGAAGTTGTGTGTGGCAGGGGATGGTGATCATCACAGAAGGATGACAATTCTTTTCCTCAAGGAAGAAGCATCAGCAACAGCTTGATGATCTGGAAGTACTGAGTGTCCTGCTCCCCAGCAGAACCTGGATATGGTCATTTGTATTTGCTTCATATTCAGCCCAAGAAAGGTTTAAAAGTAGACATGGGTCCAGGCTTGAGGTTAATCATGCCATAGAGCCTGGCTGTTTCCTCTCTCATGGTTTACTGATTTCAGGATGATTAGTCTCAAAAGCAAGGTTTCTTTCTAGCAGTGAACCCTGGGAAAACTTAGAATCAAAGATATGAGATCGACATGCTTGGGATTTTCCTCCTAAAAGGCTCAAGTCCCAAAGTTGTCATGTCCCTCAAAAAAACACATTTGGAATGGTCATATTCATAGGCCTGGGGGATAGTTCTCACACTTTGGGGCATTAGAAGTGTCTGAGTAGTTTTACAAAATGCAGACTCATGGTAGTATGCACTTGTAATCTGAGTACTCAGGAGGCTGAAGCAAGAGAATTTTAATTTTTAATTTGAGACCAGCCTGGACTACAAAATGAGATCAGAAAGTAATAGGCTTGGGTGTGGCCCAGGAATCTGCATTTTAAAAGGAGATGATTCAAGTAGCACCTGGCTCACCCAGTAAGAAACCCCAATAGATAAATTTTGAGGCAGAATCATACTCAGAGCCTCATCCTCCCAGGGGAGCAGTGAGACTAGCTGTTTACTTCATCCTGGTGAGAAGGTGAGGGCGAATCTGTTATTTTTTCACCCCCTGGAATTTTAGGGACTGGGTAACAACTCCCCAGGGCTGGAAAGTAAGTCCATCAAGTCTTCCAGGAGTGTCTTGTGCCTGTGACTTTGAGATGCTCAATTAGAACCAGCCTCTGGTCCAGCTATCCTTGGGAAGTGACAATGAAATTGTATTGCACTTCACTGGTGCCTGAGTTTCTTCTTAGGGATTCCATTTGTCTGGAAAGATGACTTTCTTTATCTCACATGAATCAACAAATTTGTAGGACCCCATGAAGGTGTCATGATCTAGTGATCACTTTACTGACCAGTCAAGGCCTAAGTAGGCACAGAGGTAGTCACTCATGATGGACCCTCAATTCACACTTCTCTATAGTCCCATGGTTGGGAACACTGGGGTTTCCATGACTGGACCTAATCATCAGTACAAACTACTAAAACTAGCATATAATAGAAATCTCCAAATACAACAGAAACCTCTTGAAACAACTGGCTTTAGCAGCCATGATCTGCATTCCAGTAGCCTAGGATTTCTGTCCTAGATGCCAGATGTTCAACAGCAGGGGGACAAGAGAAGCTGCAATGTCAAATGTCTACATATAGAAGTATCCTTAACAATGATGTCCTACCCTACAGACAGTGTTTGGAGCAGGGATGTCCCAAGTGCATTTTGGCATTTCATTCATTCAGATTATTACAAGTCAACAAGAGAGTGATAGATACACTGAGAAAAAGGTTAGAGAATGGATATAAGTAGATGTAACCAGGTCTTTAAAAGTAAAGGGTAAAACATATTTTACATTTAATAAAAACATTTTTTCTTTTGAGGCTCTGGAAGTCTAGAGTCACATTTTTTTGGTACCCTCCCCGCATCTAAAATGTCTTAAAACTCATGGCTTAACAGTGGCTACACAGAAAATATACACCCTTAAAGTCTTACTTTCATTTAAATACAAATATACAAAATGTAAACAGAGACAATAGAGAAATTTACAAAATTTTCCTTTAAAAATAATAAAGACAAAATTCAGCTCTAGTTAGGATGCTATTAAAATCCGTGCAAGCTGTCATGTCCCACTGGACTTCTATTGCAATGTTCAACAAGGACAATTCTAGTCTACCCCAGCTTGGGGCCATATTGGAAAACAAACCTGAGTGGAAATTTCTTTGAGAAACTTGGAGGCTTGTTGTTAGGGTGAATAGTATCCTATCCCAGTTCCCAGGGGAGCTCTCCTGGCTACCCAGCCATAGTGGAAGCTCCATCAGCTACAAGTTCTGCTTCCAAGTAGAAGAGTCTGAGTTGGTTCCACCTTGGACTTTGAGGCCAGAGCTGAAACTAGCTGCTTCCAGTAGAGTTTGAACTGATGTGGTTTGAATTTATACGATGATTACAACTGGCTTTAGGAGTGGGTGAACTCTTGGAATTGTTCTGATGCTGAGGAAAGAGGAAGGAAGAGAGTCAGTTCTGGATAAATTCAAAGCCCATGGATGACACATTCATTGTGGCTCTGGAAGTTGGGGTGGTAGAATCCAGAATGTTCCAACCTTCCTCTCTTTGTTTTTGGCTTTTTGCATTCTTCCCACCAGACCTGAGTCTACAGGCTGCTCTTTCAACAAAGGATTTTATCTGGTGCCTGGGAAGAGCCTAAATCTGTGAAAAGAAGGAAAGGGTAATTTCTTTCTAGAACTTGTAGTTTTACTTGATGAAAATGTTTAAACATTTCATTGTATTATAAAAGCACTACTATATTACAGAGTGGGATATGAAACTTACACGAAGTTCTTATAGAAAACATACAAATTTGGCAGAGGGCGGGGCTCAATCTAAACTTCTCATGAGCATAAACATGCTTTCTGCCCTGTGTCCCAGATAACAGATAACCTATAGATCACCAGATGTGTGACCTAGGGTTAAGTTCTTTGACTTCTCTCAGTCTCAAGTTTCCTTAACTGAAACAGATTAATGGAAGCCCACACATGAGTTCACACTTTACCAGATTCTCACAGGTAGTGAGTCAATCTCCTCTCTTAGGACATGAGAGGTGCCTAAGATTTAGTGGTAGAATGCTTGAGTTTTTGGATGAAGGCTGAGGTGTGTGATATCAAGTACATAGCCCAGGGCTTCACCCATAATGCATCTCTGTAAATAACCACCTTTATCTTTGCTACCTGAGAGGGAGATCTAAGATTTCAGGTCAAGGAATCACAGCTGCACCCATGGGAGGAGAGACAAGTAGAAAAAGACTTTCTAGCTCTAAGATGGGAATCCTGTGGCTCTACATTATTGAAGAGCTAGGTCAAGAGGGGCACAACTGCAGCTGCTTCCATAGCTGTGGAGTAAGACTCCTGGAATTTTACACTTTCTGGATTGTCAGATCTTTCCCAGGGCTATTTTGCCATTTGGTTTATATCAATTCTTCCTTCAGGGATAAGCTTTGAGGGAACACAGTTTATTCCTAAGAGGAAAATTCTTTGGGCTGCCAGCTAGGGTGGGGGGGACTGAACAATGGGACAGTGTTTCTGCAGTCTGAGGTGGTTTTGCCCTGCAGGGAACATTTAGTGGTGACCACTGGGAGAAGAGGTGCTGAGCTGTTTCTTTCTCTGTGTTTAGTGGGCAGAGGTTGGTGATGTGTTTCATCTTTCACAGCCCTGTGACAAGAATCAGCTTCCCTGTGTCACCAATGTTAACATGGGACCCTGTCTCTCCTGTCCCCAAAGGTCCCATCACCAACAGGGGTGGTGGGGCTTTGGAAAGACTGACTAACAGTTCTGGGCTGTCAAGCCATACAGGAAGGGGGCATTCTGAATTTCTGGTGTGTGAAAGTGGGCTGGCTAAGCTGGCTCTCTCACCTGTCTGAAGAATCTGTGAAACAGTCCTTTCTTTGGAGGTTCTGGAGGCTGACTTCTGTTCAGGTCTCGTGAGAGGGTACCATTGGGTCCAAACACATTCAGCTCCTTAAAGCATTCTGTTTCTATCATCTAAAAAGGAAAAACAGAAACACTGTCACACTGTGGGGTCTTCCCCCGAGACACATTATACCTTCCTTACTGGCTCTGCCCCCTCCTCCAACAGGGCTCCTTTGAACTTTCTGGGGGATTCCACTAAGAATAGAACCCACAAGAAGCACATTCTTCTGTGGCTGAACCATCTCCTATACTTGACCATCATCCCTACCACATCAGCTCAGGTGACTTCTTCAATTTAATGCTTGTGCTTCCAGAAAATTCCCCATTTCCTCTCATTTCCAGAAGACCTTCTGGGGGAGACACCTTGCTGCTGTCACCACCTGTTCTTTCTCAGCTACCTTGTTGGCTTGCATACCCACCCCAGGCCTATCTCTGCTGCCCCACCCAGTGGCCCTTCTATTGCTCTTTCACTTCCATCTTGTCTAAAAACCCATCCTTCTTGGAGAAAAGCTGATGGTATGCCCTGCCCACCTCATTTTGCCATGGGATTGGCACAGAGCCTGTGGAGAACTTGGAGTAGAAGTCATCATCTGTATGGTCCAGGTTGACACCTTTCACAGTGGAGAACTGCTCGATGTCCAGCACATCCTTGCAGTACACAGCCCGGGGCTAAAAGAGACAGAGTGTTCCATCACATTGGCCCTTACTGTGGCTGCTAGGTCCCAAAGCCTGGCCTGCTGCGGGATTATGCTCTTGTACACTGTCAATATTTGACATTGTAAATACTGGTTTAATAAAATGTTGATTGGTAAAGTAGCTAGACAGGAAGTAGAGGCGGAACAACCAGATTAGGAGAATGCTGGGAAGCCAAAGAGCAGAGAGATGACAGTGAGATGTGGAGGAAGTGAGATGAGAATGCTGCACTGAGCAAAATGATACTAAGCCACATGACTAAACATAAAGAGAAATATAGATAAATTAAAAATATATGAGTTAGCAAGTAATAACCTTGTGTCATATACAAATCAGCTTGTAATGAATATAAGCCTTTGTGTGATTATTTGGAGCTACTGGACCAGACCTTGTGGCTATCCAGGGCCAGAAACTTATGAGTACACTGGCCCTTAGGTTTTGATAGAGATCAGTGGGAACATCTTTCTGATCTTCTCAGCCTTTGGGTCCTCAATTTGAGCTTCCCAAGGGGATCTGGCTCAAGTAAAATGAGAGCTGGGGGTACCCAGCTGCACAAGTCAGAGTTCCTTCTTACCACTGCTTACTTGCAAAGACCACAGACCTCTGGTCTCTTTCTAGGTAGGTCCAAGAGGCTAAGATGTTACATATTCTCTAAGTTCATGCTCCCTGGAGTCTCCGGGTACCTCACCCATCAGCTGTCTTTGCTTCCAGAAAGCCCATACCCTCAGGAAGATAGCACTATTTGAAATATCTTCTCTTTTGAAAAAAAAATTAGTGCTGGTTACAGTTTGGAGTCTGTGTTCCATTCCTCTACAGAGAAAATGGCTGCTGTGGACACAGCACTGGAGCAAAGGTACAACAGGGACTCTGCCTTGGAGAATAGTGCCATGGAGGGAAGATGGCATGGGGGTACAAGGCACAGCCCTGGCAGGAATATGTTTCAGCTCTTTCTCAGGCAGGGCAATAAGCCATATTTTAACCTGAACTCTTTAGTAGGTTGTTCCCACTGTGAAGATTAGGAGCCTTGGAAAAAGCCAAATGTGTCTTCAGAGCCTTGGTTTTCTCTCTGTAAATGGGGTCATGGTGCTGTTGAGTGTTGCTGCTGAGCTAAGTATGAGCTGCAGTGACAATGGTAGCCCTGTCTGTCCTCAATTGTCCATCTAGCAGCAGCTTGGTGCCTATTTCACAGAAGCTAACTTACAGGAGGGCAGGTTGTAGAATTAATTCCCCAGGGTTGTAGGAAACAAGGCTATGGAGATGTGAGATTTAGAGGTAACTCCTATGCAGGATCCTCAGGCTTGGCCAGGGGCCCAACATAGACACTAGCTAATTTAATGGTCATAAACTGGCACAGAAAGTGTGTTCCCTTAGAAGGCTCCAGCCCTGGGCTTAGGCCTCAGCAGTTTCTAAGGTTTCTCATTATATCTACAGATGTGTACTGCTCAAAGCATGAGTTGGTAGCTTGAAGCCACACAGCCAGGAACAGAGGAAACCACTGAGCTAAAGAGTGGTTAGAGCACAGTGGTAGAAGTAGGTTTTGGAACCTCACTGTGTAGCTGTACCTTTCCTTCTCAGTCTTCATGGCTGAGAGGAATGAGTAAGGTGGCATCAGGACCAGTTGCATTATTTACAAGGCACAGAAAACCCAGAGTCCTCTGCTCACAAAGTATTAGAATTTGAAGACCAAAATTAATGGGGCATTGAGCCAAGTAGAGCCAGGATGACTGCACATGCCAAACACATGTACCTGGTCCTGGGATGTGTTCAGGCCCTAGAGGTATGTTCACTCTGAAAGATATCCAAATAAATATTTTAAAGGGAATTTAAAAAATCTATACTGATAAAAACTTACTGTATCAAGACAAAACCTATCATTTTATGGCTATTATTTTCTTAGAAAAGTTTGCTTTTGAAAAACATTTATTTTGATTTTGAAAAAAGTCAAATGAAGAGAAAAAGATAAAACCAGTAATAGTGCCTATGGGTTATAAATGTGGCTACAATCTGAAAAATGGTAAGAGAAGAACTATGAATGGGTGGTTAGGGGCACAGAGCAGACAGAATGTGTACAGGTCATCTTTAGGAGTTTATTAGGGGCTTCACATTCTGGGGTCTACAATCTCCCCTCTAGAGCCTTCACTGCCAAGAACATGGAACACACACCATTTAGACCACAGGGTACTATGGAACTGGGGGTGGGGAATGCTGACTTCTATTCAGTGCACTGAGGGGCCCTGAAACCTGGTAAGAGTATTCTCATATCCAGGGTTATCAACTGTCCCTGTTTGTTCAAGACATAAGACTAACAGTGCTAAAACAAGGATGGCTAATTGCATTGATTAACAGAGATGCTGCAACCATACAACATCCATTGACCTGGAATATTCTTCTTACAGCCATGCTCAGCCAGAACTCTATGCCTCTACTATATCCCCTCCCCTCCCATATCCCATTCTTTTCCTGTGACTCCTACTTTATTTAAGGAGTATTTGTTGACATTTCTGTTCTTCAGACTGAGACTTCTATGGTAGAAATAACCCAGTATATTATTCATCAGACATCCCCTGGAGCCTGGCACAGAGACTGGAGCATATGGAGAGGTTGAGAAATACATCCTGTGTCATGAGTGATCACATCCTATCACCATAGCAATAGGTAGTCCAAAGGCCAGTCTCAGCCTAGAACTGTTGTGTCCTTGCTGTTATTCTAGACAGTCTCTAGGGATGCTGATCAGTAGCTGTAACATAGCTCTCAACAAACTTAAACATATCTACCAAACAGCAAACAAAATTTGAAAAATTCTGAAGGACCAGGCTTCGTCCAAGATCATTTGGGGCCTGGGTATAAGATTAGTACGTCTTGGGGGCGTGAGATACTAGAGAACAATTTTGGGTGCCATTCTTAGGAACACCTATACTCATTTGAGTCACAGCCTCTCATTCAAGTTCCCAATTAAGCAAGACTGGCTGGTCATATGATCCTTCTGGTATGCTTTCTCAGAGATGGGATTACATCTCTGGTATGCTTTCTCAGAGATGGGATTACAGGCACATATCAATATACCCAACTTCTTGTAGGTGCTGAGAATTAAACTGATGTCCTCATGCTAACAGTGCAAACACTTTATTGATGAGCTGCTGTGGGATAATGCTCTTGTACACTGTAAATATTCATCACGATAAATATTGGTTTAATAAAACACTGATTGGCCAGAAGGCAGTCAGGAAGTAGAGTTGGAGCAACCAGACTAGGAGAATTCTGGGAGAGAAAAGACAGAGCGTGGATGTGAGCCAGACACAGAGGAAAGGTACCAAGCCATGTGGCTAAATATGGATAAGAATCATGGGTTAGTTTAAGAGTAAGGGTTAGCAAGTAATAAGCCTGAGCTATAGGCCAAACTATTTATAATTAATATAAGCTTTTGTGTGATTATTTGGGACTAAATGACTGCACAACAGGATAGAGAAACTTCTGACTACAAATGATGTTCCAACATGGTGCACGTACATCCACAAAAGCCTGAAAAGTTTCAGAATACAGAAACAAAGCCAAAAACAGCTTCCTAATTGTGTCTCTCACATACAGAGATGCAGTGGCCTGTGGGCTTAGCTGTAACATGGTGGGTTTGTGGTTGGCAACTAGAGCTGCAACATGGTAGGTTCCCACAGTCTCACAGAAACCTTGGTAGAAGTACAAGGTTTCTGTTCATATAGACAAAAAGGGAACAGAGTCAAGCACAGCTTCTTGGTAGCAGGATTTTCTTTGGTGGGCTCCATTTGCTGGCAGTGAGCAGAGGCACGCATCCTTTAAGAGAGGCTTCCCGACTCAGTGTTAGATGAAAAACCTTAAAAGAGGCCCTACTATTAAACACTTAAAGGGTGTACATGAGCAGTATTTGGCTGTGCTCTACTTGTTGGCAGTGTGGACCCTAAAATCACTCAGAGTTGGGATGATAAACATAGTTCCTGCCAGTACCTCTGCCATGAAGCTAAGCTTTTATAGACCAAGGAGCTGGGTAGAGCCAGCCTCCATGGCTGAGCCTTTAATTCTAGCCACATTTTAGCGGATTGAGGGTGTGGTCAGAAAAAGAGATATATGGTAGAAACAGATTCAGACCAACAAAACAATCTCTGAGTGGTTTACAGTGTGTTTAAAAATATGCATAGGCTTGGGAGAGATACAGAAATTCCTTAAAGAAGAAATAGAGTTAAAAAAAGCCAGGAATATAAAATAAAAAGGAATATATACAAATAGTTTGGATACTATATATTACTGTGTTTTTTAGTTTTTTGACTGCAAATGAAGTAGCAAGAGGTACTGAAAGACATTTGATTATAAATGTTTCTGGATTATTCCAACCTATATATTTTGTAAATGCCTTGACTTCAAATTGAAGTCAAAAGATAGGTTACTTTAGAGGAGAGGTTTTGTTTTTTATTTCCAAAGAAAATGAGAGGCTGTGGATTTATTCCAGGTTAAAGAAAATAAGGTTTGATCAAGAAAGACTCCTGAAAAACCTCATATGGGAACAGATGGCCCAGATGATTCCACATTTCAGAGCACTTCTGTTTGCTGGGACTTTGAAAGTACAAAGGCATAAAAAGGCCTTTCTGGGTGAGACTCCTTTTTGAGGTGTGAGTCAAATGTGAGCCTGGGCTATACAGACCCAGTAGAGAGAGCATCTGCAAAGAAAATCCTAACTTAACTGGACAGTAGATGTTCAGTTAGGGTTAGGGTTAGGGTTAGGGTACTAAAAGTACTAAACTTAACTGAATGTGTGGTCCTCAACGTTCATTATAACATTTTCCATTGAGGTTACTTCAATCTTCAATGTACTAGCAGGTTCTGGGAGGAGAGATGTCTTGGATTTCACTGGAAATGTGAGATAACTGAAGGTTGTCTAGGTCCTTTATCATTATAGAAAGTACCCAAGTGTCTGGACAACCAATGTGGAACTCCAGGGCTCACACCCCATCTGTATATTTTGACAACATGATGTACAGCCCTGCCACAAAATAGCCAGAGTATAGGAAGGGACAGTAGGCAATCTTTAGTACTCCAGGAGGATAACTGGATTAGCTTACTTGAGACATGTGTGAGGCACAACTCTGGGTCTGCTAGAAAGCATGTTTGGGAGAGATGACTTTAGAGCTCCTAGGAGCAATGGCGGCTACTCACATCTGGAACAAAGGGAGGGTCCAACATCCCAGCTTCTAGGCGCTTAAAGTTCATGTTTCTGAAAAAGGGGTGCCTCTTGACCTCAGCAGCCCCCTCCTTCTGGCAGCCCAACCTCTGCTTCGAGTCTTTGGTGAGCAGCTGCAACAAGAGAGTCCCATGAGGCCATGTGGTTGGGCCTTTCCATCTGCCCAGGGGTCAGAAAGGCAAAGGAACATCTGTAGGTATAGCTTTCCCGTGTCCCTTTTCTAGCCTCCCCAGTGACATGTCCTAGAACTTACAGTCTGGATGGGGATATCTCCCCAATTAGAAGAATTAAAATAGCACCAGATCACATCTTTGTACAAACCAAGGCATGCCCTCAGTTACTCTATGGCACATTATCAGACTGGTGGCTAGATTAATGTCAACATCTGGGCTTCTTTTTTCTATTTTATTTTGTTTCACAATGTTTACTTATTGTGTGTGAGTATATATGCATGTGTGTGGAGATCAGAGAACAACTTTGTGTAGTTGTTTATGTCCTTCTACCTTTAGCATGGGTTCCAGGACTTGAATAAAAAAATGGTCACCAGGCTTGCATAAAAAAAAAAAAAAATTGCTTTACCTGCTGAGCCATATATCTGGCCCTGAGTTTCTCTTTTCCATATGGAACTGAATTATGCTCTCTCCATTCCAATAAACACCAAAGAAGCAAGGCTGCACAATTGTCAATACAGCATCAACAGTCCACAGTGCTGACTGTACTGAAGTGACAGTTGACTGCAAAGCTTTGAGGCTGTGGGCTTAAGGTCTACGTGTTATATGCTATTTTTTATAATATCTTTTACACATGTCAGGGCAGAGGGACATTTCCTCTTCTTTTGGACTTGATCAGATGGCAGATCCAGCCACAAATACTTCCCATTGCTTTATAACACAGAAGTGGCCAGGCAGGGGTGGTTGTAGAAAAGGGTGCGGTATCTAAAGCAAAACCCAGGCCCTAGGATTAAAGTAGAAGTGGGGGAAATCTCACCTTTTAAAATCTTCAATTTAGTGTCAGGGGTCTGGTGTAGCACAATAGACATTGTCAACAAGGCTTGTTTTGTTAGTTTCAACTGAGCAGCCCTCTGAATATAGAAGCTTAGTTACTCCCATTCAGATTTTTAGTCATGCCCCTTCCTAAGCTCCACCCTGGGTTATTTCTGTTTATACACTTGAGCTTATCTCAGAGCCACTTGGGGACTCAAGAGGAATAAGAGGAGAGGCCCCTTTCAGGCTGGGCTTCTCTGCTGTAGCAGATAGTGTGGCTTCAGGAGAAGGTAGTCTATGGGGTTGCAAGTGTATGGAACTAGGTAATCAAGTCTTTTCTGTTCCCCTATGGTTGTAGGGAGAATTAGGAGACCAAGAGCCAGGCAGGAACAGAAAGTACCTGACTCCACACAAAGTCAAAGGGAAGGCCTAAGGACCAGCCATGGAACAGTGTCCACCTTGGCTGAAGGGAAGAATGGTAATCTAAGGAAGATCTTATGGCCCCTACCACTCCTTTCTCTTTCTAGCCAGAAAGTATGCCCAATATCTGGCCCCAACCCACTCTAGCCAGTCTAATCCTCCTCATTTGCCCATTCACAGATGTTGTCATATAGAAATTGAGCTGTGACCATCTTTTCACCTAGTGAATAGAAAACTATGAGAATATGTTCAAAGACTCCAAGGGAATCAACACCTTTTCTTTTTTTTTTTTCCTTTTTATTATGAATAAAGAAGTCACATTTTCTATCTTTTATATCCTTAATCAAGGTTCCTTCCCCCTCCCACCACATCAGGTCATTCTTTCTTCTCCACATCTCCCTATCCCCCACCATGGGCAGGCGATCCCAAGGTCCCAAGGTCCCAATATTGCTTAGCTCAGCCTCCACTCCTGGCAAATCCAGTTTTCTCCCTCCAACATCAAGACTGAGTCAGGTGTTCTTCTAGGGGGAGTGGGATCCAAGGTGTCAGTCCAAGGTGTTTCCTCAGTGGTTGAAGTTTGCAGCTTGGGCATGCTTTTCTTTTCTTTCTCTTCCTTTCTTTTTTTTTTCTTTTTGTTTGTTTAGAGTTCACTAACGAGTGAGTACATCCTCTGCTTATCTTTCTGGGTTTGTGACTGCTCGCTCAGGAGAATATTCTCCAAATCCATTCATTTGCCTGCAAATTTTAGGATATCATTTTTTCTTACTGCTGAGTAGTACTCCATTGTGTAGATGTACCACAGTTTGTTAATCCATTCTTCAGTTGAGGGGCATCTAGGTTGTTTCCAGGTTCTTGCTATTACAAATAATGCTGCTATGAACATAAGTGAGCTAATGCCTTTGGAATGTGAATGTGCATCTTTAGGGTATATGCCCAGTAGTAGTATTGCTGGGTCCTTAGGGAGATTGATTCTCAGTTTTCTGAGAAACTGCCATACTGCATTCCAGAGTGGCTGAACAGGCTTACAGTCCCACCAACAATGGAGGAATGTTCCCCTTGCTCTGCACCCTCTCCAGCATAGGCTGTCATCTGTGTCTTTTATCTTAGCCAATCTGACAGGTGTCAGGTGGTATCTCAAAGTTATTTTAATTTGCATTTCTCTGATGGCTAAAGATGATGAGCACTTTTTCAAGTGCCTTTCAGCCATTCATAATTCTTCTGCTGAGAATTCCCTTTTTAGTTCTGAACCCCATTTTTTGATTGGGTTATTCAAGGTTCTGGGCTCCAGATTCTTGAGTTCTTTATATATCTTAGAGATCAATCCTCTATCACTTGTAGGGCTGGTGAAAATCTTTTCCCATTCTGTAGGCTGTTGTTTAGCCCTATTGACAGTGTCCTTGGCTTTACGGAAGGTTCTCAGTTTCAGGAGATCCTACTTATTGATTGTTGATCTTAATGTCTGTGCTACTGATGCTATATTTAGAAAGTGGTCACCTGTGCCAATTCATAGAAGTGTATTTCCCATTTTCTTTTCTATCAAGTTCAAAGTGGCTGGGTTATGTTGAGGTCTTTGATCCACTTGGATTTGAATTTTGTGCAGGGGGACAGATTTGGATCTATTTGCATTTTTTCTACACACTACCAACCAGCTATGCCAACACCATTTGTTAAATATACTATCTTTTTTCCATTGAATATTTTGGACCCCTTTGTCAAAGATCAGGTGTTCATAGGTTTTTGGGTTAATGTCTGGATCCTCGATTCTGTTCCATTGATCCACAAGTCTGTTTTTTATGCCAGTACCAGGCTGTTTTTATTACTGTAGCTCTATAGTATAACTTGAAGTCAGGGATGGTAATGCCTCCTGAGGTTCTTTTGTTGAGCAAAATTGTTTTGGCAATCCTGGCTTTCCTGTTATTCCAAATGAAGTTGAGTATTGTTCTTTCAAGGTCCATAAAATATTGTGTTGGGATTTTGATGGGCAGTGCATTGAATCTGTAGATTGCTTTTGGTAGAATTGCCATTTTTACTATGTTGATCCTACCTATCCAGGAACATGGGAGATCTTTCTATTTTCTGATGTCCTCTTCAATTTCTTTATTCAGTGATTTAAAATTTAAAGTTTTTGTGAAATAGATCTGTTACTTCCTTGGTTTAGTTACTCCAAGGTATTTAATACTATTTGCAGCTATTATAAAGAGTGATGTTTCCCTTATTTCTTTTTCA
>PVIH01024852.1:0-21867 GCA_004025045.1 Sigmodon hispidus | reverse complement strand
GATATACAGGGATGGAAAAAAAATTCAGAGGGAAAGCTGAACACAAAGAAAATATATGTGTAGTAATCTTATTTGAATTTCCACCCTTGATAAGCCATGCTTATGATTATTATCCTCTGTATAGTTATTGTTAACTCTTCAGCATTTTTTTTAAATTCTTTTTACTGTTTCTTTGATAAATACAAAATAAAGAAAAAAAGGAATAAAAAAAAAGAAAATTATTTTTTAATGCGAGCAATTTGTTGGGGTCAGCTAAAGAAAATATATGTTGAATGTTTCAGAATCTTTTCCTAATGAGTTACATTTTAAGAATTATTCATGAGAGAATATAAAAGGTGGTATTTCAGTTTACAAATGTAGTCTATGAATTGGCTTCATTTATATTTTGAGTCAGACCCTTAGAATATAGTGCAGACTGGCCCTGAACTTATGATAGCCTACCTTTGCCACCACACCATTTTTAATTGAAAGAATAGCAGCATGCATATTTAAGTATGTAGTTTTGTGCCTTTTAATTGAGATATTTTAAATAAAAATGAAAAAGTTAAAACATTTTCTAATTTTATAAATGGTTCCAAATTCAAAAGGAAATCAATCACCAAGGTCCTTTATAAAATACATCTTCCACATACCATGACCTCTGTTTTCTTAGTGGAAGATTAGTAACATGTATCTTAGCAACCACACCTGGACTGAGGACCCTTGGGAGAGTCTTAGCAGAATTCAAGGTAAGAAGTGCTAAGATAGATTGAGTGCCTATAAACTGTACACATGTTTGCCTCTCAAAAATACCAATGTGTCTGTCCAAGTGGAGAAAAAATAAAGAGCAGAAAAGGAACAAAAAAATAATTGGTAGCTCACTATTCAATTATTGTAAAAAAGAAGAAAAATGATCCAATAAAACAAGCAAAAAATTTAGTAGACCATATTCCTTGCTCTGTTACCAGCAAATAGGCAGTCATTTAGGGAGAAATTTTGGGGTTTTTTATTAGAACTATTGTATAGTGTTAGGGAAACTGTGATCAAGATTTAGTAATAATAATAATAATAATAATAATAATAATAATAGACATTTAACTTTTTAGTGCATAATGAATAAAATGAATGTCATCTTTTAATTTTTAAATAGGAATTCTGAATGTCTATATGAATATTGGAAAAATCTCCACATTGTCTTTCATGGACAATGACAAAAAATTATACAAAAATAAAATTTCTACTGAAGACAGATGTTAGTTTTAATGACTACCTACACTAACAAAATTTAAAAATGAAACTACATCAACAAGACTGAAGATATTGTTTTCATATGTATGTAAATTGGAAAATAAGTGTAAAAGATGGTTTCAAGATTTCAGTAGTGTAGAAAATTCTGAATTTTTCAGAATCAGAAAGTTCTGTCTAGAAGAAGGCAGAGCATGTCTAGAGAAAGACTGGAGATTAGTTCATAAAGTACATGGAATAGGAAATAGAATAGAGAATGTTGTTGGAATGATGAACACAAGCATTTAAATTGGCAAGTGAGGCTGGGAATATAGCTAAGTTAGATAATTCATACTTGGCAAAAAGTACACCCTGGGCATGAACAAAACAAATCAATAAAATAAAAATAGCTTTGGGTTTTCAAGCACCTGCAATGCCACCAAGAAGGAGATAGATGTAGGAAAATCAGAAGTCTATATTTCAAAGTCACATTAAGTTGCAGACAAGGCTGGAAAACATAAGGCCCTGTCTCTAAAAGTGGCAAATACTAACACATTTTAAAATTCTTAATCTGGATTTTATGTAAGTGTCAACTGAGCATTAGCTTACCAAACATTTTCAAACAAATGCAATCAAATATTGGTCTTTTGTACAAGTTTAGTATTTTTTTAATCACATCATGGCATAGATACATTTAGCCAAAGACCTAGTCCATTCCTGGGCAATATAAGAAGATGGAGGGTGTTTTGCAAATACTGCTGCTTCAATTGAGCTTGTAATCCTAAGAATGAGGAGGTCAGAACAAGAGGATCACTATGATTTAGGACCTATACAGGCAAGGTCTTTTTTTTTTTTTAATCAATTGACAATACCAATCAAAACAGAGATGATGGTTATTTTAATTTTAATTTATTATTAAGGAATTCTAGGTCAACTGTCTTATTAAACTGTTTCCCAATGGCAAATTCTGTTTTGAAGAATTTTTGTTGATAGAACACTCAGAATTATACTACTGGGACAACCTCAATGCATCTGGTAGTAATTCTTTTCACTGGCTAACATTTTAGTAGTCAAGGTCAAGAGAAGAATATGATATTATTTCACTATTAAGAGAGAAAGAGAAAGAAAGATAGACAGAAGAGATGGTGAAAAAAATGACTGATGATGATGGTTGGCACTGAGTGCCCCAGTAGGTTTTATACAGTGTTGCTATTCCCCAATGGAACCAGAGTCACCTCCAGGTCTGCACTGTTAATTCTTTCTTTCTTTCTTCTTCCTTCTTTCCATTTTCTTTTTTAAACTATGGTTCTAAAATGAGTTTGTCAATAATTTTCAATTTTAAGATAACAGTTAGTCCTGTCATTTAAACTAATCAAAATTAATAAAACTCCAAAAACTGACCAATTCAAATATACTAAAGTGATTGAGTGTTTATAATACATAATACAAAGGTAAAGGTTAGTATGTTCACCAACAATTCCAGTGATGGGAAGATCATACCAAAACCTAAACTACATGTCATGTAGGCTCTGTGGCAGACAGGAGACAGCTATATCTACGCTGCTCTATGAAAAAATTTAAACTCTGATCTGACAGATGCAGTTAGCTGACAACCTCCAGCTGTTAGATTTCAAGTGTGGCTTAGATAAATGATAACATTGGTGGTCATACTTTCCTTTCCCTGACCTCTATTTGGATTCAGGCCAGTGAGGAAGTCGGGTGGTAATAATGACAGCAGAGTACAACCTTAGCTGATGAAGGAACAAGGTGGCATTGCAGAGGCCACCACACTTTCCTTCAGTGCCAGATTCCTGAATCAGAAAATGTGTGCCAAGAAAGCTCATGAAATGGCTAAGATTTTGTGGATCTGCTTTATGACTTAGGATGGCCTCTGTTCCAGTTTATTTTCTTCCACCTACATTCACCATTTTATTCATTGATAATTATAAAACTTGCACTGCTATTGCAGAAGACCCAGAGTCATGCAAATCAGCTTAGAAATGCCTATAGCTCAGCTTGAGCATGATCTGAATCCTCAGACTTCCAGGGAAATCTGCCTACATGTGCACATACTTGTGCATAGATATACATGTGTATGCATAGTTAAAAATAAATAATAAAAACACAGTGTGTTTTGTTATTTTTTTTCTTTTTCTTTTTTTTTCAGAGCTATTCATTTATTTTATCAGGTACCCATGTGCTCACAAAGACCCAAAATTACTTTCCTTTAACACATTTCTTTTTTTTTATTTCATATTTATCAAGAAAAACAGTAAATTGAATTTAAAATGCTGATAAGTTAACAATAACTATAAAGAAAATAAAAATCATAAGCATGACTTATCAAGGGTGATAATGCAAATAATTTGCTACACATAAAATTACTTTGTTTTGACCTATTTAGTGTATTTTTCTTTTACTCAGTCATTTTTTAACGTATTTTTGTTTTTTGAGGACAGATGGAAAGTGTGTGGATTTGGATGGAATGGGCAGTAATAAGGATCTGGGAAGAGTTAGGTAGAAAAAATTGTAATGAAATTACAATTGTATGAAGTGGTATTTAAATCTACATTCAGTTAAATAAAAATTATTTTCTTAAGGATAAATAGTTAATAATAATGATATTGAAAATGTTTGGAAATTCTTATCAAAATAAATGTTGAGATGAGAACATGTTGTTCCATATCTGTGATCTTTGCAGGCAAATATTTAGACAAGACTATATATGAGTCGAAGGCATAGAGAAACCTTGTCTCAAAAAATAGAATCCAATCACTTAATTCAAATTTAAAAGTTTTGTGATTTAAACAAAGTGTATACAGCCCATCTATAAAGAGTCTTTGATAGAGTTTTTTAATGTATTCCTCATAGGCCCTAATACTGGTTTCCAGTTGCTAGGCCTGCATCATCAGGGAGAAATCACCTCTAACAATGGAGCCATAATTCCTGTATCTTCATTATTATTATTATTGATAATAAACTCATTATTCAGAAAATATATCCTGATTATAGTCTCTCCTTCATCCATTCCTCTAGCTCCTTCCTCCCTCCTTGTGGTAGTTTGAATGTAATTGGCCCCATAAACTCACAGGAGGTAGAACGATGAGGCAATGTGGCCTTGATGGAGTAGGTATGGCCTTGTTGGGAGAATATCACTCTGGGGAGGCCATCTTTGTGGTTTTTCTATGCTCAAACCATGCCAAGTGTAGACACAGACTTCTTCTGCTGGCTACAGATCAAGTTGTGGAACTCTCAGCTCACTCTTTAGCACCATGTCTGTCTGCATTCAACCACGACCCACTATGATGACAATGGACTAAACCTCTGAACTATAAGCCATTAAATTAAGTGTTTTCTTTTATATGATTTCCTGAGGTATTAGTGTCTTATTACAGCAATAAAAACCCTAACTAAAGCATTCTTCTTGCCTCTAGATTCACTCCCTTTCTGTCTCTCACTAGAAAAGAACAGGCTGCAAGAAACAACAACCAAACATAACAAAATAAAATTTAAGATGAAGCAAAAGCTATCATATAAATTGACTAGGATGGGCAGGAGGGAGAAGAGAGTTTGAACAAGGAGATACATGAATAAAAATATGACTTTATTCATAATAAAAAAAAAGTTGAACACACAAACCCAACACCAGGAAAAGGATCTCAAAAGCAAATGCAAGAGCCAGAAACTCACTTGTTCTCACAGTCAAAAGTCCAACAAAAATACTAAGTTAACAGCTATAATATATAATATATTCAGAGAACCTGGCATAGATCTCTGTAAGCCTAGTTGTTATTGCTTCACTTTTTGTGAGCTCATATATGCCTTGCTTACTTGATTGAGGGCCTTATTCTCCCAGTGTCCTCCATTACCTCTGGCTTTTATAATTTTCTGCCTTTTTTTCCATGGGATTCCATGAGTCCTAAGGGAATGAACTTCATGGATACCTCACATTTAGCATCTTCCTTCACATAATGTCTGGCAATGGGTCTCTGTATTTTTTCCCATCTGCTGCCAGAGGAAGCCTTTCTGATAATGACAGTATAAGGTACTGATCTATGAATATAACAGAGTATCATTAGGAGTAATTTTAGTGTTCCTATTTATTTATTTTAGACCAGCTGTGTTTGGTTTTACCCTAGGCCTTTGGGCTCTATGGTCTCTGGTTCTTTGTTACACAAGGAATATTGTATATGGGTTCCTTCTTAGGGAGTGGGCCTTAAGTCAATTCAGAGATTGGTTGGCTACTCCCATGAGTCTTATGCCACCATTATCTTATTATATTATGCAGGCAGGACAAAATATAAGCCAAAAGTTTTGTAGCTCAATTGACACCTCCTTTTTTTGTTTTGGCACTCTATAGTATACTATCACACACTAAAGAGACTAGAACTTAGAGATTCTAGGTGCCAGCTCAAATACTACATGTTCATAAGTGAGCAGTTTATTTCACGATAAAGCTCTGCTGTTAGTTGTCAGAGAGCAACTCTTTGTCTAGTAACAGCCTGGGTTATGTGGGGATTTTAGTGGGACCCCTTAGCCAACAATTGAATGTAACACAGTCTGCCACTGGAATTCTTGCCTGTTAACAAGAGATGGATGACTTGTTGAGGCTCCATATTCCCCATTTCCAGAAGTCTTTAATAGGATCACCTTCATAACTCCACCAGTTCCTCTACAGTTCAAGATCGTTTTAACTATTTTGGGTTTTTTATTTTTCTACATGAAGTGGAGAATTGACCTTTTAATTGGTGGATATAGAGGAGCATCTACAGCAGAAAATTATAATGACACTATGCATGCTGTGAAGGAAGAGGCAGAATATGAAGTGTTTATTTTTTAACTAATGCTTCTGCTGCATTTATTAAGGATATGCATATAGATTGGATATTCAGAAAAGTATGATATGCCCCAGGGATAATTTTTATCATTTTAAATAGAAAATTGCCAGGGAAATGGGGAAGAAACATATAATTCAGTTGAGTATTTAGTACATTTTCAAGGTTTACATTAGAAATCCATCTTAATCTCTCCTTTAAAAAAATTCTATGTTGAGTAAAAATAAACTAAAAATCTTTGATGTCTTTTGATTCTGAGAAATTGTAAGTTAGTGAAACACACCAATTTCAAATAAATTCCCAGAGGAATTAGGGATAATATATTCAAAACAAAGAGTAAGTCAGCAGCTTTGGATTCTGGACTGATATTGAAGGTCTCCACGCTTACACTACTTGCTTTGTTTGGTAAGGGCAGTGAGTAGCTGTCATGTATACTGTATAAGAGAGTAAATGTTTTAAAGATCTTAAGCCAACCTTATATATTTTAAAATCCATAGATATCAATAATGTAATATTTAAGTGAATGAATGGCTTTGCTACTTACATTAATTGGTAAGACACTTTTCCTACCTAAATTCCCTAAAGAGTAGAGTTTATGAAATTTATATATATCTTTTAAAATTAAAAATAATATTAATTACTAGCAGGTTATTAAAATAAGAAAGAAACAAGGAACTAAGCTCTTACAGAGTTCTAGTAAAATAAGGAAAGTGAAATCATTAATACCTTTTCTATTTTGGCTGTTACCCACATTATAATGACTCACTAAATTTTACTAATAGAACAACACATTTATGAAAGACAGACAGCAAGACTATCTAATGACATTTTGCCATCTTGTCTTTCCAGATGGGATTATTGCTAGCAAAAATGTGCTCATGTTTATTATCCAGAAGAGAATGTAAAGCAACCCAAGAACAAAAGAACAGAATATATGTTAATTCATCAATTTAAAGGAAAAGATAATGCAAGGTGTAGTTAGAAACTTCAGAGGGAATAAAGATGACCTAGAAATGCGATCAAGTCATCTAAAACACAACTGGAGATAAGGGAAACATAAAGATTGATCAGAATCAAATCGCAGAGTGACAAAATAAAAACATAATTAAACATGAGCTTACCTTGGAGAAACATGCCATAAAAGGTGAATTGAGTGACTCAAAATGATGAAGAATAAATGGCAGCCCAAAATGTAACATCTGTGTCACTCTCTCAGTGGACCTAGACTTCATAGAAAAGAGGTCAAAATTGGAAGAGGATCGGGGATCCCTATTAAACACTGTCTTGTATACATGACTTGGTTATGTAACTATAAACATACCAGCTATAACTACCTCTTCAAGGACTATATAAAAGAAAAATAAACATGAGATTGGATGGAAACTATTTAGGAAAAGGGGGGTCCAGTAGGAATGTCACAAGGGATTGTCAAGGAAATACACATGTAAAATTTTCAGATTTAAATTGAAAATAAAATATTCATTGAAATACTACATACTCAATACTGCAATGTTAATAGTGGTCACTTAGATATGATGGGATTTCAGGTGATATTTGCCATATATTTTATATTTATTTTCTTTTTATTATGTATAGAGTCTCATTTTTTATATATGTATCCTCTTATTCAAACTCCCTTCCCAATCTAGCCCCTCACAGTCCCTCTCTCTTCTTCTCATCACCTTATCTCGTCCCCAGCAAGAACAGGAGGTACCAAAGTCCCAAGGTGGCTTAGTTCAGCATCCACTCAAGGCATATCTGCTTTCCTCACTCCAATATCAAGAATGGGTCAGGTGTTTCTCTGGAGGGAATGGGCTCCAAGGTGCCAGTCCAAGGTGTTTCAGATCCCAAGCTGTTAAGTGGTTGTGGTTTGCTTCTTGGACATGCTTTGCTTTTGGTTTAAAGTACACTAGTGGATGAGTACATCCACTGCTTATCTTTCTGGGTTTCTAATTCCTTGCTCAGGAGGATATTCTCTAAATCCATCCATTTGCCTGCAAATTTCAGGATATCATTATTTCTTACTGCAGAGTAGTACACCATTGTGTAGATGTACCACATTTGTTAATCTATTCTACAAGTAATGGCCATCTAGGTTGCTTCTAGGTTCATATTATGACAACGAACGCTGTCATGAATATAGTTGAGCTAATGCCTTTGAAGTAAGATTGTGAATCTTTAGGGTACATGCCCAGTAGTGAAATTGCTGGATCATTATGGAGATTGATTCCCAGTTTTCTGAGAAACCACCATACTGCATTCCAGAGTGGCTGAACAAGCTTAAACTCGCACCAACAATGAAGGAGTGTTCCCATCGCTCCACAACCTCTCCAGCATAACCTGTCATCTGTGTTTTCAATCTTAGCTGTTCTGACAGGTATAAGGTGGTATCACAAAGCTGTTTTGATTTGAATTTCTCTGAAGGCTAAAGATGTTGAACACTTGTTCAAGTACCTTTCAGCTATTAGTGATTCTTCTGTCGAGAATTCCCTTTTTAGTTCTGAACTCATTTTTCGATTTAGTTATTCAAGCTTTTGGCCTATAGTTTGTTCAGTTCTAAAATAATTTAGAGATCAGTCCTCTGTCACTTTGTAGGGTTGGTGAAAATCTCCCATTCTTTAGGCTGTCATTTTTGTCTTATTGACTGTGACCTTGGCTTTACAAAAGCTTCTCAGTTTCAGGAGGTCCCACTTATTGATTTTTGTACTTAGTGTCTGTGCTATTGATGTTATATTTAGGAAGTAGCCACCTGTGCCCATGCATTGAAGGGTATTTCCCACTTTCTCTTCTATTAAGTTCAATGTGGCTGGGTTTATTTTGAGGTCTTTGTTCCACTTAGATTTCAGTTTTGTGCAGGGTGATAGGCTTGGATCTATTTGCATTTTTCTACACACTACCATCCAGCTATACCACCACCATTTGTTAAAGATACTATCATTTCTCCATTGAATATTCTGGGCCTCTTTGTCAAAGATCAGGTGTTCATAGGTTTTTGGGTTAATATCAGGATCTTCAATTTGTTTTTATTGATCCACAAGTCTGTTTTTATGCCATTAACAGGCTGTTATACTACTGTAGCTCTATAGTATAACTTAAAGTCAGGAAAGGTGATGCCTCCTGAGGTTCTTTTGTTGAGCAAAATTGTTTTCGCAATCCTGCCTTTCCTGTTTTTCCAAATGAAATTGATTATTGTTCTTTCAAGGTCTGTAAAAAATTGTGTTGGGATTTTGATGGAAAGTGCATTGAATCTGTACATTCCTTTTGGTGGAATTACCATTTTTACTATGTTGATCTTATCTACCCAGGAACATGGGACATCTTTCTGTTTTTCTGTTATCCTTTTTAAATTCTTTCTTCAGTGATTTAAAGTTTTGTCAAATTGTTCTGTTACTTCTTTCGTTATATTTACTCCAAGGTATTTAATGCTATTGGCAGGTATTATAAAGGGTGATGTTTCCCTTATTTCTTTTTCAGTCCTTTGATCTAGAGTGTATAGGAGGGCTACTATTTTCTTTGAGTTAATCTTGTATCCTACTACATTGCTGAAGGTGTTTATCAGCTGTAGAAGTTCCCTGGTAGTATTTTCTGATTTACTTATGCATACAATCAAACCATCTGCAAATAGAGATAGTTTCACTTCTTCTTTTCCAATTTGTATCCACTTAATCTCCTTCTGTTCTTTTAATGCTTTAGTTAAACTTTGAGAACTATATTGAATAAACAAGGGGAGAGAGGACATCCATAATGCTCCTAATTTTAGCGGGATTGCTTTGAGTTTTTTTTCCTTCTAGTTTGACATTGGCTGTTGGCTTCCAGTAATTCTCCTTTATTATATTTAGATATTTTCCCTGTATTCCTCATCTCTCCAGGACTTTTATCATAAAAGAGTGTTGGATTTTGTCAAAGTTTTTTTTTCAGTATCTAAGGATATAATTATGTGGATTTTTTCCCTCAGTTTGCTTATATGATGGTTAACATTTACTGTTTTTCATAGGTTTGAACCATCCTTGCATTTCTGAGATAAAGCTTACTTTATCATGGTGGATGATATTTTTTTTAATGTTGTTTTATACAGTTTGCTAGAATTTTATTGAGAAGTTTTACATCAATATTCATGAGGGAATTTGGTCTGTAATTCTCTTTCTTTGTTGCATCTTTGAGTGGCATGGATATTAAGATAATAGTGGCCTCATAAAAAGAGTTTGGCAATATTTCTTCAGTTTCTACTGTATGAAACAGTTTGCAGAGTATTGGTATAATTTCTTCTTTGAATGTCTGGTAGAAATCAGCAGTGAAACCATCTGGACCTCTGCTTTTTTTTACTTGGGAGGCTTTTAATGAGAGCTTCTATTTTGTTTAGGGTTATAGGCATGTTTATGTATTTAATCTGATCTTGATTTAACTTTGGTAAATGGTACCTATCCAAAAAGCAGTCCATTTCCTCTAGGTTTGCCATTTCTGTGGAGTATACATTTTCAAAATATAAACTGATAATTCTCTGGATTTCCTGGGGGTCTGCTCTTATGTCCCCCTTTTCATTTCTAATTTTGTTGATTTGGGTACTTTCTCTGACTCTCTGCCTTTTGGTTAGTTTGAATAAGGGTTTATCTATCTTGTTGACTTTTTCAAAGAATCAACTCTTTGATTCATTGAATCTTTATATTGTTCTTTTTGTTTCAATTGTAATGATTTCAGCTCTAAGTTTGATTATTTCCTGTTGTCTACTCCTTCTAGGTGAAATTGCTTCTAATTGTTCTAAGGTTTTCAGCTATGCTGTTAGTTCTCTAATATGGGATTTTGCTATTTTTTCATATAGGCATTTAGTGCTATGAATTTTCCTCTTACAACTGACTGGAAGGGGCAGGAGGGGGAAGGGAGCTTTAACAAGGATATATCCAGATAAAAAATATGACTTTATTTATTAAAAAGAAGAAAAAAAAGAAGACTGCTTATGTTTGGATTCATTTTCATTAAATTCTAGGAAGACTTTATTTTCTTTCTTAATTTCTTCCTTGACCCACAGGTGGTTCATTTGAGTGATGTATATTTTCCATAGGTTGGTAGGCTTTCTTTGATTTTTGATGTTGAACTCTAATTTATAACCTAGTGGTCTGAAATGATACATGGAATTATGTCCATTTTTTGCATCTATTCTTATTTCTTTTTGACCAATTATGTGGTCAATTTTAGAGAATGTTCCATGGGGTGCTGAGAAATATGTGTATTTCTTTGAGTTTGGGTGGAAGCTCCTGAAAATATCTGTTGAATCCATTTGTATCATAACCTCTGTTAGACTCCTTATTTCTCTCTTGTGTCTCCATCTGGTTGACCTATCCAAGGGTTGAAGTGGGGTATTGAAGTCTCCCATTACAGATAGTGAGAACTGATGTGGGATTTGAGCTTTAGTAGTGTTTCTTTTACATAGATAGGTGCCCTTATATTAAGGGCAAAAATATTCAGGATTCAAATCTCATCTTGATAAATTTTTCCTGAGGTGAATAAGTAATGTCCATCTTGTTCTCTTTTAATTGATTTCAATTTGAATATACTTTGCTACATATTAGGATGGCTACAGCAGCTTGTTTCTTTTTTCTTTTTTCATTATGATGGTCTTTTATTATTATTATTATTAACAAAGAAGTCACACATTCTTCTTAGGAACATTTGATTTGAAAATCTTTTCCCAATCCTTTATTCTGAGCCTGTGTCTGTCTTTAAGATTGTGGTGTGTTTCTTGTATGCAACAGAAGGATGACTTCTGTTTTTGTCTCCATCTTGACAGTTTGTGTCTTTTTAAAGGTAAATTGAGTCCATTGTTATTAAGGGATATTAATGACCACTGATTGATGTTTCCTCTTATTTTTTGGTGGTAGCTTGTATGTATTTCCTTTCCTTGGTCTTTTCTTTTGTAGGATTATTGAATGTTTGTGGTTTCATGGGTGTATCTGGAATCCTTAGGTTGGAGTTTTCCCTCTAATGCTTTCTTAAGGGCCAGATTTGTCTGACTTTGTTATGAAATATCTTGTTTTCTGCATCTCTGGTGATTATTATTTTTGCTGTGTAGAGTATTCTAGGTTGGCAGCCCTGCTCTTTTAGTGTCTGTATAATTTCTGTCCAGGACCTTCTTGCTTTCTTTGTTTTGACTGAATAGTCTTGTATAATTCTGATGAGTCTGCCTTTATACATAAGTTGTCCTTTTTCTTTTGCTGCTCTTAAAAGATTTTCTTTTTTTTAAAAAAGAAAGTATCTTTTTTTAAAAAAAAATAAAACGTTTTATTTATTTATTTATTTGCCTTGGTGTTTGCCTGGAACTGGAACTACAGACAGTTGTTAGCTGCCATGTGGGTGCTGGGAATCGAACCTGGGTCCTCTGGAAGAGCAGACAGTGCTCTTAACCACTGAGCCATCTCTCCAGCCCCTTGAAAGATTTTCTTTGTTCTGTATGTTTTGTGGCTTGATTATTATGCAGCAAGCAGACTGCTTTGGGCGTTCAAATCTATTTGGTGTCTTGTAAGCTTCTTGTATCTTTATAGGCATTTCCTTCTTTAGCTTGGGAAAGTTTTCTTCTATGATTTCATTGAATACATTATCTGTGCCTTTGAGCTGGTATTCTTCTCCTTCTTCTATTCCTATTATTCTCAGGTTAGTTCTTTTCATGGTGTTCCAAATTTTCTGAACATTTTGTGTTATGGCTTTTTGATTTTAGTGTTTTTTTGACTGATATATCCATTTCCACTCCAGAGATTGTCTCTTCTATCTCGTGGATTCTGCTGGTTATGCTTGCATCTGTAGTTCCAGTTCATTTCTTCAGATTTTCTGTCTC
Organism: Sigmodon hispidus; assembly: GCA_004025045.1. Taxonomy (NCBI): domain Eukaryota; kingdom Metazoa; phylum Chordata; class Mammalia; order Rodentia; family Cricetidae; genus Sigmodon; species Sigmodon hispidus. The sequence continues at coordinate 9,006 of PVIH01024852.1, read as the reverse complement.
TACCTTTGCTTCATTTTGTGCCTGTCTTATTGGTTCTATTTCAGTTTTTAGTTCCTGGAATGTTTCTTTCATTTTTTCCCCTTTTCTTGGTTTTCTTTCAAGGATGTGTTCATCTCATCCAATTTTTTGTTTGTATTTTCTTCTATCTCTTTAAGGGAATTTTTTATATCCTTTGCTAAGGCTTTTAAAATCTTCATAAAGGTGTTTTTGCTGTTGTTTCCTTCTGTTTCCTCTTCATGCTCTGTTCAGGTCTTGGTGCTGTATAACCACCAATTTTTTTTTCTACTGTTGCCTTGTTTTATAATATTGTTGTATATATTCTTCCACTGGCATCTGCCCATTGCTTCAGTAGTTCACACTTAGTCAGCTACTAGTCAGTTGTGGCTAGAGGACTTGTGTGTCTCCTGTCTGCTCTGAGCAAGGAGACTACATGATCTCTAATTCTGCTCTGGACAGGAGTTTTTCTTTCAAAGGCCTCACTCAATCCCTCTCTGATGATGCAGTTTGCCTTGAAGGTGGGGTCTGGCTGTGGGAGGTCCCCTTCTCTTAGCAGTCCCTGAGCAATGCCTAGGGCCTGTCTGCTGGCAAGTATCTAAGAACAGAACCTTGGCTGTGTCCCTACCCTGGAGAATGATTCTCAAGATGGGCAGTGCCAGAGCTAGAATCTGCTCATCTCTCAGTAGGTTTATGGAGGTATGAATTATTATATGAGAATTTTACTTGGTCTTATAATAAAAACCAAGAGCCAGATATTAGGAAAAGCTGAAAGTCAGAGAAACAGAGGGAATAGCCACTTCTCACCTACCTAGCCAACTTCTCATAAATCCTCAGCCCTAATACCTTTCAATCCTCAGTGGAAAGGTAAAGGGCCACAATCAAAGTGCTCAACTTCTCCTGCCTTGTCTTTTTCCACCCTGCTATCTCACTTCAACATTCCTAGTGCTAGGATAAAAGGTGTGTGCCACCACTCCCTATCTATGTTTGACCTTGAACTCACAAAGATCAAGACAAAACTTCCCACATACACACCCCATGCTAGGATTAAAAGTATGCATCACCACTCAAGACCTTCATGGTTAAATCTGTGTGTGGCTTGGCTCTGTCCTCTGATCTTCAGGCAAACTTTATTAAACATACAATATTTTACCATAGTGAATATATGTCTTCCAGCAAAGGGTATTATCCTTAACTTCTATATAAATTTTGAAGACTTAAAACTACTGTGAGATTATTAATTTTATTTAGCCTGTTATTTTCCAACTTATACTTAACTTCTCAATAGAACACTATTTTTTTCCAGAGATTAATCTTTCTTTGGAGAAGAGAGTAGGGTGCATGGTTGTAATGTCTCCTCAGAAACACTGTAGACAGTAAGTGCACATAGAATATCACAGTTCTGTTACATGTTAATACAAGAAATTTCAGTTTTCCAGTCTCCTGTGAAACAAAATAACAGTGAAAAAAATGTCAACAGATAGCTATATGCAAAGAAGAGCCTGACACAGTTGACTGAGAGGAGGAAATGTCTAATTAATCATGACACAGTGTTGAAGTTGCCAGTTACCAAAGAAATGTAAATTAGCATAAAATATAATTATCTGCCTCTGAACTAAACAGTTTTAAAGACTAATAGTTGCAAGGCTACAGAATTGAGCAGTTAAATTCATTGCTTGTGGGAGTGCACTCTGGAGCCAACTTTCAGCAAAACAATTTCCATTAATATGTTCATACACATAGAAATCAAATTACTCCTGCTCATATATCATAAGAAAACCAAGACAATAGTGACATTGTTTATATACAAAAATGATCACTGTAAGAATAATCATCTATTTTTTAAAGTGCTCATGAGGCAGTGTAAGTCTATCAATAAATAAACGAGAAAACTCTGTACTCTAGCACTGCTAATCCAGTTACCCTGACTGATATTTATTAGAGGAGAAAATTATTAATTGTCAAGCTTGTCTGATAATATGACAAGGCTATGTGCCAGAGTGTTAAAACAAACAGGAATTCAGGAGTTGTCTTTTGCAGCAGTAAGAAAAAAAAATGATATCCTAAAATTTGCAGGCAAATGGATGGATTTGGAAAATATCCTCCTGAGTGAGGTATCACAAACCCACAAAGATAAGCAGGGGATGTACTCATTCATTTGTGGACTTTAAACAAAATACAAAGCACACCCAAGCTGCAAACCACAGCCAGTGAACAGCTTGGGATCTGAACCTCCTTGGACTGGCATCTTGGAGCCCATTCCTTCCAGAGGAACACCTAACCCAGTCTTGATATTAGGATGAGGAAATCAGACTTGCCTGAAGTGGATGTTGAACTAAGCCAGCTTAGGACCTTGGGACCTCCTGCCCTTGCTGGGAGAAGATAAGAAGATGGGGAGAAGAGAGGGTGATTGGGAGTGGCATAAGGGGGAAGGAAGTTTGAACAAGGGGATACATGGATTAAAAAATGAGACTTTAGTCAAAATTCAAAAAATAAAGATAAAAAGGACCAATAGTGAGAAAAAATGTAAATGCCAGAAAGAAAGATAAAGCTCAGATAATGAGTAAGTCTGAACTTCCCACTTAAGCAGGCAATGAGGAAAAGAAGTCATGAACATGGCTCTTTGTGCCCAATCAACATGCTTATTCTTGGCTGACATATGACTTTGTAAAATAATAAAATAAGTGCCTAAATTTCCATGGTTTATTATTAGAAGGGGAAGCCCCATTCTTCACAGTTACTAATATTGTATTTTTCATGAAAAACATTGTAAACAACAATACACAGAAGGGTCATTTAATTTATATTGTGTCTGGCAATAGGAATACTGTTTCTTAACCTTCTAAGTTATGTGAAGAAAAGTTCATGATATAGATAAGTTATCAAATATTTTAAAATTATTTAATTGCATTATGTGTATGTGTGTATCTGAGTGTTGTTATATGTAACTGTGCACAGGCACCTGTAGAAGTCAGAAGTTGTCAGATCTTCTGTAGTTTTAGTTACAGGTGGGTATGAGCTACCTAATGTTGATAATGAGGACATAAGGAGGGTCCTCTTCAGGAGCAACACATAATTTTAAGCACTAAACCTGCTATCCATCTCCCAGTTCTTAAAATATTTAAGTGCCCACATTGAAGAGGAATTGAATAAGAAAAAAATAAAATGCCTTGAAGTTAGTGTTGCAGGATGTTTATTTACTGAAAAAAACTGTTTCTAGTTGTAATATATTTCAGCTCTAGCACACACCTTTAATCCAAAAGCTTTCTGCTTGAATACTGTAAACAGAATTAAATAAAGTAAATCACATGTCAAAAGGCAGAACAAGCAACCAGTTTATACGAAGTAAATAGGAAAAAATATAGAGAGTAAGAGCACTTAGGATGAATAGAGGGATACAAATGAAGTAAAAGAGAGGGATGTTAAGTTTGAAGAATTTTTATTTGAAATGCTTTAGGAAAAAAGCATCTTTTCTGGGATATGAGTGGATAAGAAAGGCCAGCTGGGTGCTTTTGCTGCCTCCATGATATAACAGGATTTTTACTCCAGCATCTAAAATCTGAGTTTTTATTGGTTAAAATTAAATAATTGAGATTTAAATAAAATAAAGTTTAGTATTCCAATTTATGGCACAACCACATGAACACAGAACTCATGCCAGCTGCTGACAAATTCAAAAAATATCAGACTTGGTGAGATGCCTGGAAAGTCCTCAATGAGAAAGTTAAGTAATATTAAAAAAGAATTTTTTCTCACATGAAGAACGGGACCTATTATAATACAGAGCATTAGTACCATGTATAGTGCTACTATAGATGTCCTAAAATAGAAGTAGAAAAGCAAAATAAATAAATAAATAAATAAATAAATAAATAAATAAATAAATGACTTAACTAACATGGACATAATACAGATTCGAATGATTATCAATCTACTAATTAATATTTTAGCCTTAATAGCCATAGTGGCTATTTGTACCAAATAAGAAAAGTAAATCAGTAAGATACAAGCATTAGGAAGACTTGCAAACAACTATTAAAAAAATACTTTGACATAGACAGAAAAATTTAGACAAAAGCTACCATGCCATAGCATGATGAAACTAAAAAGGAGTAGCCCTAGACTGTAAAAAATACACCTTAGTTTATTCAGTTATTATACAGTAATGATATGCAGATGGCAGGCTTAACCCCATCCCAAGGTTATACAGAAGTTAAAATAAAACCAATAGAAATATTACATTTAAGGAGATCTAAAGAAATACTCAGTTCATATGATATGCTTTTACCCATGTGAAGCATATATTAAATTCATGGGCAACAAAGAACAAAATTATTCCATAAGACCAGAAAAAATTGGCAATACCAATACTGGAAGCTAGTCCTCAGTTACAATTGCAAATATTAGAAAGAGGAAGTGAGAGCCCTAGAAAATAGGGCTATAGGTAATAATGTTTCCTAAGATAGTATCTAGAAGAAGGTCAGTATGTGGAGATACAAAGGCAGCTTGAATTTGGTAATCACATCTTGGTTCTATGTCATCTCACAGTTTAAATGCTTAGGACAATTTTGAAGAATAAGGTCTAAGTCATTTATTAAAATTATACAAGAAAACCTCATAAACTCCTTCACTAATTTTCTGTGATAAATAGAATAGTATTAGATTGAGAAATCAAAAATATTAATCAAATCATATACTTTTTGAAAAATGCTAGTTCATGTTGGAAAAGGGTGATTAGGATTCTAAAAGAAATGTCAGCACCAGTGAATGAATAGATTAGAAATATAGCTGATATTGAATCTCACTTTTATGATACTACTCTGACAGGAGAAGTAATTTTGAAAAGCAATAAAAAAATCAAGTCATTTTTTGAAACAATGTATTTTTTTTATAGAGATAATTTAAACAGAAGGAAGGAGAAGGTGCAGAAATGTTAGTCTATGCTTTGGACTAATAAATTCATCTCAACAAGGACAAGTAAACCTTTTCAACTTTTGTCATCAGAAGTCTCCCATAGGATCTGATATCAAATTTGATTCAATTACTTCCTGTTATCATCAGAGAAACATATTCACATAGAAATTGAAAGATGTAATGCTCATTTTTTTTGTTTTTTTTAATACAAAACAAAAAATAGTGCTCTTGATAAAATGAAGGATATGAAATCTTCAGTAGATAAAATAAGTAATTAGGACAGACCAGAAAATAAGTATTATGGTGAACTGCTATAAATAGAGACCAAATCTAAAAATATAAATAACTGGCATTGAAATTGAAAGTTTAGTAGAAACCAAAACAGATATAACAATAATTTCACCAAAATCTTGGCATCCAGATTGATTTTCTCAGGAGGTAAATATTAGACTTCTAAAGACTGAAAATTTTTCTCAGATAAAACAGAATGTTACGTGGGTTGACATATATGATGAGAAAAACAAATAGGAAAATTCAAGGCAAGTGGGGCTAAGATAGGCATAAAATTATAGGGACTTGACTTATTGCAGAAATGAAAAAGACATATTAATATTTATTCAATCTCAGTAACAAACCATGAAATAAAAGCATGATTCTGAGAAAAATATTAAAGAGTATTGTAAAAACAGCCATAGACCATTAAGGTTATAAATAAGCAGGTCACAACCACTGTTAGCAGTTAAAACGCATCCACCACCCTAACTTAATATGATTAACTGACAAACCTGTGTGGATCAAACAATGGACTTGGACATCAGAAAAACTGAAGCCACTGTTGTATTTTAAAATTAATATGAAAGAGTCAAACCATACAACAGGCCTCTTCTGGGAGGCTTATTAAAAGGAAGGAAGAGAAGAAGCAGAGAAGGGGGTAGAAACTAGCTCCTGGTGACAAGAGCAAATAGAAAGAGAAGAAAATGGTAGATGGGTAATCCCTGCATTTTATATGGGAAAGCAGCAAATACAAATATGCACAGGGAATGTTTTTAATGAGTTCAACTGAGGATGTATCCTGTCAGGACCTCAAGCGCAGGCCAGTACAGATGAATGAAAGATAACAGTCACAGGAATAGCTGGAACAAGAGCAGCTCAAGCTCAACATACTGAACAATTGACTAGTTCTTGGAATTCTTCTATATTTGTCACTTAAAATATATAAAAAATGGTCAATGTTAATTGAATTAAGAGTCATAAATAAGGTAAATTTTACATACTGAAATCCCTTACTTTTTTTTCTTACTTAACAGATGGACTATTAGAGTGATTGATTTAAAAAACTACTTTTACTATATCTATACAAAAATGATATAAAGAAAAATTATTTTCATTGTCCCTACTTATAACAATGACAAACCTATTGAAAGGAATCAGTGGAAAGTTCTTCCACTCGGAATGTTAAATAACCCCACCTTGTATCAATATTTTGTATGTAAACCATTAGAAATAACTTGTAAACAGTTTTGTCAATCAAAAATTCATCTTTTTGCAGAGTTTGGAATATTCAAGTATGTGTACTGTTCCATTGTTACATTGGGCAACTGCTTTAAGTTTTGAAAGTGCTTGATTTTGATAACTGCTTATTTATTAAAAGATGGTGATTATGAGTACTGACAAAGTAAGACTGACAATTCAGCATATGACTCTAGAAATATGAATCAGAGTTTTTGCATATTACACCATAAAGCCATATCAGTCTACCATATAAACCTACAGGAAAAAAAGATATAGAAAGATCTAATTGCTTAGCTATAAACCTCTGTTTCTGCCTCTATGTATTGCTAGATGGAGGTTCTATAATGAAAGATAAGATGGTCTTTCATTTCATCATAGGGTAAATTCTCTTTAAGCACCTTCTCTAACCAGGGCAAGCTACTGGTCCTGCTGAAGGAAGAGAAAGGAGAGAATATAAGAACAAAGGGACCAGGATCATGAGAATGAGACCAAAAGAGATGGCTGACCCAAGCTATTGGGAGCTCATTGGCTCTGGAACAATTGCTGAGGAACCTAAGAAAAAGAAAACCCTTCAAAGGTAGATGACTGTCAAATGGCATGGGCAGTTTGTGTAGCTTCTTGCCATAGGATCAGACTATGTTCTTGGTACATGAACTAACATCTTAGAGCCACCTAATCCAGCCTTAATATGGGGATGAGAAACTTGGACCTACCTCATCTGTATATGCCAGACTAAACTGACCCACCTTGGGACTCCTTGCCCTTCTTGGGGAAATAATGGGCTGAGAAGATGTGGTGTGGGAGGAGGCTGAGGTAACTAGGAGTTACTGAGTGGAGGGAAGGGAGGAAGAACAAAGAAAATAATTTAAATTGAAAAAATGAGATATAGAAAAACAAATAAAAATCAGTTTAACTTTAAAAACATGCTTAATAAATAGGAAAGGGGTAGTAAAGACCCCTAGAGATAAATTATATACTTCTTTATTAGTTTTACATTATTAAATGCTAACAAGAAAGAAACAACAGCTGCAGAGAAACACCAGATAGTAAAAAAAAAAAAAAACAAAACCTGATAAATTAAATAAGATAACCCCAACCCCACAAAACCATAGAACAGTAACTCCGGAATCCAGATTCAAATAAAGAAAATGGCAATTGAAAGAGGTCGATTTATTGACCTCAGAACATGAATTAGAATATATGTTTTTCTATTTTGATGGTTTGCATTTGTTTCCTCAAATAAGGAAAACTGTGTTTCCAACCAAGATTGATAAGGATTAGATTCAAAGAGCAATGGCATTGTGAGTAAGAAAAGCAGATAGTTCATCAGACAGGCTGGTCAATCTGTCCAAACTAACTTATAAAGACTAACAAATGCCTTTAATTTGATCAGACATGGAAAAGTAAAAAGAAAAGAAAAGAATATTTTGAATGACAGATATAGTGAAATTTAGGCATCATTTAGAAAAACTTTAGTAGCTCCTGAGAATCAGGATCCCTACAGGGGATGGCCAAAATTGATTAAGACCCAGGGAACACTGCATTCTGTCCCTGCTCTGTTCCTGCAATCTGGGATCAGATCAGTAACCTGATATGGGACAGTTCCTTTCTCCAAGAATAGTCTTAAGGTTCAATTAGTAAAGTGAGTGTTCATTTACCCCTCAATAAATATTAATCCTTTATACAATATATAGCAAGTAAACATTTCTGCCAATATATTGCAAGTAAACATTTCTGCAAGAAATAATTTACCAAAGGCACATCTGCCTTACTAGCATGAAATATAAATAGGTTTTCATTATTATTATCTTAATTTAAAAGCTTTTTAAAACATATCCACCATTGTTCCCCCTCTCTTTCCTCTTTTCAGTTATTCCTTAGCTTCATATTCTATCTCTTCATCCATTTCTTAGAGAAGGTATTGACTGTCAGGGTGAGTCAACTCAGTCTGGCATACCCAGTTAAGGTAGGACCAGGCCCTCCCTTCAGTATCAAGGATGATCAAGGTGTTTCTTTGTAAGAAAAGGACTCCAAGAAGCCAGTTCATAAACTAGGAATAAATTATGGTCCACTGCCAAAGAACTCACAAACTGCCCATAATCCGCAGTCCTAGATTAGTCATATACAGGTTCCCCAGCTGTAAATTCAGTGTCAGTGAACTCCCAATAGCTAGGGTCAGCTGTCTTTGTGTGTTTCCTTATTATAATCTTGATCCTTTTGCTCATATAATCTCTCCTGCCTCTCTTTGAGTGGACTGAGCGCTTCACCCAGTGCTTAGCTGTGGATCTCTGCCTCTGCTTCCAACAGTCATTGTATGAATGTTCTATAGTCACAACTAGGGTAGTCATCAATTTGATTGTAGGGGAAGGCAAGTTTATGTTCCCTCTTCATTATTGCTTGGAGTCTTAGTTGGGGTCATATTTGTGGGTTCTTGGGTATTTCCCTGCCACTGGTTTCTCTCTAAACTCACAATGGCTCCTTCTATCAACATATTTATTTTGTTGTTCTCCTTCACTGTATAGTTAAGGTTAAAAAAAAAAAAAAAAAAAAAAAAAAAAAAAAAAAAAAAAAAAAAAAAAAAAAAAA
>PVIH01024851.1:0-21868 GCA_004025045.1 Sigmodon hispidus | reverse complement strand
GGGCTTTGTCCTGCTCTGCTGTTCTGGCTTCCTTGTAGAGGGTCCTGGGAGCATTCCCTGGCCTTAAAGCGCCCCAGCCCCATCTTAATTCTGACAAGCCCCATTGGCTGAGCTGGCAGCAGCAGGTGTGGTCAGTGCTGGGACACAGATCTCAGCATGCCTGTCCTCACCAAACTGTCACCAGGTGGGTTTCTGTCATTTCTGCCCCACCTTACCTAGACCCTGCATTAGGTTGGCTAAAGCCCCTTGGACTATGAAAGTAGGACATGATGGCCCCACCCACCTTGTTCTCACCTGGGTCCCAATGCAGTGACAGATGAGTCACCACCCATCTCCAGGGGGAGGTCCTATACTCTGGCATCCACCTAAGGCAGATGGGGCGCCAACTTACATCCCTGCTCCTTCTCTAGGCAGTTTCCTTCCTCCAGTGGGACACTAAGGAGCTAGCCTTGCCTCCTCCTTTTGCTCCTCCCCACCCCCCAAGGTTCTGGTTCCATCTTTTCCTTTGTTCACAAACTACCTCTGGACAGTTGTTTTGTTTTGTTTTGTTTTTTTGTTCAATGTTCATCTTAGACACCCACCATTACTGCTGCTACCAGCACCAAAAGTTCATCCTCCCGTCCTGCCTGCAATCTCCCCAAGACACTCTAGGGGAAAGGGGCCTGGGGTTCAGCAGGCTGATTACCAACTACCCCACACCAGGGAAGATGGGGCCCTGCCCCTTGGATGCTGCAGCAGAGAGAAGGGGGGGCCTTTTTGATGGGAAAAGGGTGTAGGACCGCCTTCTCCCCTTGTTCTGTGGGGGAGAGGTGGCCAGTATTTGTCCCAGCCTGGGGCTCCTCCTCTGGTTTCCTATTTGCAGTTACTTGAATAAAAAAAAAAAATAGCCTTTTTTAAAAAAAAAAAAAGAAAGAAAGTACACGTTGACTTGGGTGCGCCCTCTTCAGATGCATATTTTCATATGCAGCAAAAATGATTCCTTGCATTGGGTCCAGTAAAGTTAAAACTGTTGTTGGCTTAAAGAAATTGTCACAAGCTAGAGAAGTGAACAGAAATATTTCCCACATAAATGACAGAAGAGGGCGAGTCACTTTGCCCTTGTCTGTCTTTTGTTCTATTGTGTTTTCTGTGGCCCAGCAATCCTCCTGCCTCAGCCCTCTGCTACTGATTACAGACTGGAGCACACCTGGCTTCCCTTCTACCTCTCTTGTTAACCATAAACCTTGGGAGTTCACTGAGTCTAAAAGCAGCAACTACTTCCTGTTGAGACCCACTTGTGCACACGTGTACCATCACGTGTGCCCACTACCACTGTTTTGGCTGTTGCTTTTCAAAACCAGGAGCTGCTGCAGAGTTTTCCTTAACTGTTCCTTAATCTACATGCATGAGATTTTAGCAACCAGATTTGAAAGTACTGTGGTAAATGTCACACAATAGTCAGGCTTAATAAATAAATAAAGCATTGTACATATTGTCAGAGTACTTTTTAGAAGACTTAAGGCAGCTCTCAGAACATGACTGAAAGTTTAGAAGTGTATCCTACCCCATGCTTTACCTAATCAGATAGTGAAGGAGAACGACCATGAAATTGAGCTAATGTTTTAAAAGATCACTTGTAAAGCTGTGCAGCCTTAGTGGTAGAGTGTCTGTCTCTCCCTAGCTCAGTGCTCAGCACAGAAGCAAACATTTGTTACTGAAAACACATCCATTATTCTTTAACTGGGTCAGTGTGGTGGAGCTGTTATAACTTAAGCCTTGGACATAATTGGATAGTCTACAAGAGTGATTTCACCCGAAGCATTTGATGTTGCAAGTTGCTTCTATCTCTGAGGAGCTTGGGGGCTGATTAGTTCATCTTGAACACAGTGCCTAAAATTAGGCTGCTGAGCTAAAAATATGAGTTTTTTTAAACTTCTCTTTTCCCAAAGGTAGTTGGAAAAGTTTGTGAAAGTCTTTCAAAAGTGGGGAAGTAAAGCAAGTCAGAAGTTTGGCCAGGGCCTAGTCAGGCTTTTGCTCTGTGTCCAAAGTCAAATAGTTCTTCTAGAGTATTTGACTTTTTCTCAGTCAAGTAAGTATTTTTAGTGCATTTTCTTCTGTAATAATTCAGACATGCAGTAGCTTTTCCCAGTGAGCCTGTAAATCTCAGCTAATCTGGAACATGTTTAGAGTTGGTTGTGCATTGTGAGTTAGTCAGTGGTCCCAGCCTGGTCTCAGAACACTTTCCATGATGGGTCATAAGGAAGGGTTTGCCACTTTCTAAGGTGGACTTGCATTTCCATCCTGGTTTCAGTAGCAATGTTGTCTCCCACAACACTTGCCCAGCAAGTGTGAGGTGCTGAATTTGATCCTTGGCACTACCCAGAAAAGAGGAAGGTAGTTAGTATGTGGCTCTATATAATTAATGATGTCATCTTTTAAAGATTAAAGATAAACACAATAGTAATGGTCAGAAATGGGACCAGGCGTTAGACTAGTTATAGGGCTGGTTTTTTGTTGTTGTTGTTTTGCCTTTTGAGACAAGGTTCCTTCTAGCCCAGTCTGGCTTTAGAACTTGAAATCCTTCTGCCTCAGCCACCCAGGTGCTGAAATTATAGGTGTGCACCATCACCTCACCTGGCTTAGGTCTCAGTTGATAGTGTGTGTGTGTGTTTACACTAAATAAAAGAGTATATACTATGTAGGTTCATTTATACAAAGCTTGTTTTAAGCACTAACAGGAAGGGCAGTAAGTTCAAACCTTTGTTTTCTGGGGACAGGAATGAGGGGAGTAGCAGCAAGTGAAAACTGAGGGTTGATTCCAGTGTTTGTAGCAGTGTCACAGAACTGTGTGCACAATTAGAAGGCATGGACCCACAGTGTGAATCAGTGTCAGAACTAATTAGTTCTGTTCTAGAACTTTCGGAATTCGGCCAAATGAATATTCGTGCCTTCAGTGTAAAGTCTGTAATCTTTGCATTGGTGGTGTGTTTGGTTCTGGTTTCATGCCAAATTAATGTCAAGCCCATCACCCACAGTGCTACCATCTGTTTTGGTCTCCTCTCAAGGTCACTTTAGCTGAGTTTTTGGTTATAGCTCAGGTACCCTTCTAGAGGTTGGGTTCCTTGGGTAACTAGGAATTGCTGCTTTTTTAGTGAATCTAGACAACTGAGTCTGCAGCATCTGCTGATGGGAGAACTGAGTTGTTAATATAATTTTGAGCAGAACAGGAAGAGATGCCAAGAACTAAAAACAGTGAAGATCCAAGCCTGGGCATGGTGGTCTCGTTTTTGCTGATATGGGAAAGAAGTAGATATGTTTGTCCCACTAAAGAATGTGCTGATGCTGCATAAAGAAGACAAACAGACACAAGAGTGTGTATACACACACACCACCTAGATAGGTGCAGGGCCCAGACAAAGCTTTCACTTGTAATGATTCCTATATGGACGCTCGTGTGGTCTCTTCTCCACCCTGGTAGTTTTCAGCAATCTCAGCTTAAAAAAGCTGGGCTCATTTGAGCTCCAAATTGAGATGCTGGATGGAGATAAAAATTTCATTAATTAGTCATGAGTTTAGGCTTGTAGAGAGACTGGAGTCAGAGAGCCTGATGTATAAGGGGCTGAAACTGCAGCAGCTCAATGTCATCATTAGAGTCCCTTCTCACCAAATAAATGTAATAAAGTAAATCAACTAAAAGGTTAAAGTTTCTAGAGACAGTGGGCTTCACTATTACATGTCCACACATGTCATGTGCTTCTCTCACACACACACACACACACACACACTTCTGTTTCTTGTTTGTCTCTACCAAATGACCTACCATGCTAGCTTTCAGTGCTTTTCTCGGTATGGTGTACATACATTTTTTTTTTTAATTGAGATTATTTTAGTGTGGGAAACCATATGATGCCCATTTTTCTGAGTCTGCCTTGTTTCACACTATGTTGACTTCCATTTCCATGTGTTTTCCTTCATGGCGTAATTAAGTCTTTCGTGGCTGAATAAATGCCATTGTGCACATACGTCGAATCTTCTTTATCTACACATCTGTTACTGCCTGAGAATCCAGGAATTCCATTCCGTCTGGTGTTTGCCCAGGGGTGGTGCAGCTGGTCTGATGGGCCTGTTTTTAGTGTCTGTTCCTACTGATTTCCATGGTGGCTGCACTGATTTACCTGCCCTCCTTTCTTCCCCGCCTCAGCACTTGTTTGTTTCCGTGATAGACATTTGAACTAGTTCTGGTCTGCATTTCCCTGATGATTAAGTAATGAAAGTTTTATTAACAATGTTTATCAAAATAATAAATGAGAATTTATTAAATAGCTTTTTATAATATATAAAAAGATCTATAACTGTAATAATGAATGTAAATGGTACTTTAAGTTTTGAAGCAATAATGTGTTAGGAAAATTTTTGGATCATGAAAATACTGATGAAAAATTAAAAACTACAGTGTTATTGTCTGTTCACAATTGAAGAGAAAATTTACATTTAAATTTACCAAAAATTTAAGGTGATCTTTTCTTTTAACATCCCCATGCAAGTTCAAAGACCTATAATACTCAGGTGCCTCTTGTTAGGGAGCTCTAGTTTAAAGGATGAAATGACCAGAAGGTCTAAACTTGGAGAAGGAAGTGGGTTTTACAGAAAGGGGAAATCATAGTAGGGGCTGATAGGTAAGAGGTTTGTCTGGCCCTTGGCCGCAGTGCTGATGTGGGTGGGAGGGGCTAGAGGAGGGCTGGGCCTTGCCTCCTAGAACCTACAGAGAGGTCTGTGTGGCAGGGTGCTTTGTGACTGTACAGAAAAGGCTACATTGCAAATGAGTTAACAAGTGGGCACAGGAGAGCCTGTGCTCAAGCAGGGTGATGTTTGCTTAGGAAACACAGCCACAGTTCATAGGGCAGCCCAAATTTCTGAAATAGCTCCAGGACTCGTCAGCCTGTGCCAAATTTTCAGGTAGGATTCTACTCTGTACTGTTAGAGCCCTGAGGAAATGTCCCTTAGAGGAGAGAAGCCAGCTTTGTCCAGCTCTGGGAAAAGTCCTGAAGTCAGTGACGGCAGCATGTAAACAGTGCTGGGGCCGAGGGGAGGGTTGATATCTGACAACAAATCCTCAAATGCTCTTTCTGTTCTTCTGTTTTCATTGCTGGCCCCAAAGCACTGAGAGCAGGTGAGTAACAACAGACTCTACACATACTGTCTAAAGCAGGACTCACTCGCCATTCTGTCCAGGGGAGGATTTGGGGGTCTTAGCAATTAAAGAACAGAAAAGTGAAATGGAAATTGTTAGTTGTGCATATTTGGGAGTTAGTACAATTAGGCAACTGCTGCTTCTGCAATTTAGTTTCTTCCTAGTCATTCGGTTATTCTAATTAGGAAACATGCTGGCTTTCAGGGAAGTGTTACTATCTTACCCCCTTTCTTTGTTTGTATATCTACTCCTCTTATGTGGTACTTTATCTTTTTTTAAAGAACAGTGGACTGATTCTACATTTGTTAATTTGTTTAAGGAATTAGCTCTGCGAAGCCAGTTGCCCACACTGGAGCAGGATGGAGGAACTCAGAATGCCGTGTCTTCTCCCGGAATGTCTCAGGAATTGAGGACAATGACAACCAATAGTTCAGATCCATTTCTTAACAGGTTAGTGAGGATGCTATCCAGTATCTAGAAAGGATTCTCACGTCGGCTTCTCATTGTCTGCTTTGTGCTTGTTCATGCTGTTTGATCATCTGTGTGGGCCAAAACCCATGTCAACCATCTCTCCACAAATGCCAAGTGCAATCAAAGCTGAGAATTGAAGGGGCCACATCCTGTAGAAGAAGGTGAGCTGTTCAGGCTTGTGGAAGAGATCTGGGTTAATGCCCCAACATGCTTACTTTTGCCCACATTCTGTGCTGACATTGCTTAAAATGGCAGTCTTAAAGAAGTTTATGAATGCCTTTCGGTGAAAGAGAGCAGACAACATCTTAGAGCCTGAGCATGTTAGTAAAGGATTGGTGGCTGGAACTTCCCACATTTATATGAGGTCTCATATCACTTAAAGCTCTCATATAAGGTGATTAAAAATATAAGGGTGTGCCCCACCCAAAACTGTAAACTTTGGCGGCATTATTTTAAGCCATGCCACTTACGGATACCTCATAATGAGTTCACATTTCCCGGATCTGGTCTTCAAGTAAATGATCTTCAATTTACTGTGTTGAGAACTGCCAACAGACAGTTGTCTGTTTTTTATGCTTTGAAAACCATCTATAACCTTGAATAACGGTAGACAAGGATAGAAAGTGTGATTTCTTTGTTCATAATAACAATAATAAAAAAAGAAAACCATCTATAATTAATGATTAACTAAAATGTACTCTGCTTGTTAATTTTGCCTTATAAAAAGCTTAGAATACTCTGTGAGGTAGTAGACTTCCTCCTGCCCAAAATGCTTTTAAGCAACATAGCCTCCCCCACTTTTTTCCCCTCTTCCATTTTGAATCAGAATTTCTCTCTTTGTAGCTCATGCTAGCCTCCAAGATCAGTGGTCCTGCCTCAGCCTTCAAGGTGCTAGGATTGGAAAATGAGCCATTATGCTCAGCTTGCAACACACTTGTAAGATTGGTTTAGGGAGCCTGGCAATGGTGGTGCATGCTTTTAATCCCAGCAGAGGCAGGAGGATCTGAGTCTGAGGCCAGCCTGGTCTACAGTGCTGGTTCCAGGACAGCCAGGGCTGCACAGTGAAACCTTGTCTGAAAAAGAACAAAACAAAAAGGTTTAGGAAAACTATTTTCAGTTCTCACAAGTTAAATTGAAAAAGAAAATTTTAATTTTAACAAAAATTTATCCTGTTGAAATGTCCTGAACAATTAAATTTCCCATCATCTTCCATCTTGGAGTAAATTTGCTGAGCATACCTCCACTTCCAGCACTGAGGCAGAAGCAAGAGATGATGCCTGTGAGTTTGAAGACAGCCAGGGCTACATAGTGAGATCTTGTCAAAAGAAAATAAGCTCTGGAGCTGGCCTGGAAGGTAGATTTGTTTACAAAGGCCATGAAATGATACATGGGGTGCTAACTCACTGTAATCCCAGCATAGTGAGGCTGGCATAGAAGTTATAAATTCACCTGCTGAGTAACATGTTCAGGCCAACGTGCTGTATAGTAAGACCTTATCTGAAAACGGAAGTAAAAGATATTTTTAAGTCCTATTTAGTACATACACACATAGATCCAGAATTTAAATTTCTGTCTAAAGACAAGTACATTTGCTGCTGGAGACGATGAAGAAAGGCCCCCTACAGAATCTCCCAGGAGAGTCTTAGAGCTGTCTAAGTACCTGTTTTGTTGAAGGCTTATCTATCTGAGGAGAAAATCAAACTTCTCAGAAACAGAAAGGGGTGGCCTGCACATCTTCCTCACATCACAGTCTTCAGACCTTTGAGAAGGTCTTGCTTAAACCTAGGCATGTCTGTGAGATCAGTGCAGGTCTTCCCATTTCAGAGTCTCCTGTTTACCAGGCTGTGCTCGTTGCTCTCTCTCTCTCTCTCTTTCTCTCTCTCTCTCTCTCTCTCTCTCTCTCTCTCTCTCTCTCTCTCTCTCTCTCGGCTTCTCTGTTTCAAGCAAAGCCTTGCTGTACAGCACAGACTTAAGTCCTAATTTTGTCCTCCTAAAGGCTGAGGTCCCATAATCTACCTAGATTCCAAAATAGATGGCACATAGATGACAGTTTTCTTTCTTAAAAAAGAGGCTTGCTTGCTAGTGAATTATACCTATACCTTAAGTTCAGCGCTGCCCTGTTGTGCGTATTCCACCGGTCTCTCAGGTGTGCCCAACTTTGCTCAGGACTTTCCAGGCTCTCTCCTCTGCCTTTGAATTAAAGTCTTTCACTCATAGCTGTTGCTGCAGATCCAGCACGGTTCCATGGAGTATATGTTCTTTTTCACATCTTCTTAACCCTGTCTCCTGAGTTGCTCTGATGCCTGTGAGGTTGTACTAGATGCCCAGAATTACCTGGGAAGGGTTAGAGAGCCAAGAAAACAGCATGAGCTCTCTTCAGATTACAGTAGGCTTCCCTGTGTCTGTAAACCACCTTCTCCTTACCACTCTCAGTTGACGTGTGTCCTGTGTGGGGACAGAGTAAAGCAGACAGACATTTGGGCTGATCCACATGGCTGTATATGCCAACAGTCTCAAAGGCAAATTTGTATTTCTCAGAATTACACTGGCAGAAGTGTTGTCATACACCAGTGTTTTGTCATCTACATCGAGATAAGGGAGAGGACAGGATGGGTTGAGGGCATTGGACAGTCAGGGTAGAAGGCGGGGAAAGCTGCTGTCTAAGTGCTCAGGTGGGATCTGGTTGTCTTTAAATAAACACTTTAGATGTCCTCCACCATGTGAGGAGAGTGAGTCCACATTTGTTTTTAGAAACCAGGAGGAATAGCAGCTGCCCTCAGAGCTTGGAGTTGTTTTGTTTTAGTTTAGTAGAATTCCAGTTTCCAGTTAATACCAGCCACCACTTCTCTGCCATCACTTAGGAGGAAAGTATTCTTTCTATTTAGGAATTTTCAAAATTGTTTTCTGCTGTTCTTGAGTGCAATCTTAACTTTTCATTCAGCCTTGAGTTGCCTGTTTCCTCCTGAAGGCTCTTCGCTTTGTTGATCTTCTGATGCTAGGACCTCTTATCTGGTGCTCAAGTGTTGGGTGTCCCCTTTCCCAGCAAGCACAAGATGTGGGAATTCTTATCTCCAGTGACTCATCTCTTCTGGCTTTTTGTTGGCTTCAGTTTGCTGCCTCAGGAGCTGGAATTCTCCCTGAGCCTAAGGCAGGCTTGCCCACCTACAGTGTAGATTTTAACCTCTTTGCCTGGAGCTGGAGACCTTGGAGCCACCAAATTTAAAGATAGGCAATGATGTTAGTTCCGTGCAAGGCCACACGCTAGAGTTTATTTAAGAGAAAAGTCCCAGGGGGTAGAGAAACAGAAGAGCAAGAAAGAAGTCAGAGGACAGAGAAGAAAAGGGCCGAGCACGCGCTTGCAGCCCCTTTTAAGGGAAGGGGCATGCACGGGTATGCATCATGGGTCCAGGGAGGTGCTTCCTACTCAGTGCTGCAGGGTTTACGTAGCCACGCCTAGGGGCGTGCCTCCGTGCAAGGTGCATCCCACCTGAGCCAGTAGGCTCAGCTGAGGGGAATGCCAGGAATCCTTACAAATGGATCTTGTCCCTTTATTTAGGATCAGTGTGTCTGTCCAACTGTAGGGCTGGGGCTGTCAGGCTCTGAAGAGTCACTACAGTGCAAGGATTGTTCATTGATCCTCTAAGAATCTGCTCATGCTTAAGTCATGTTTATTTTTGCCCTAAATTGACTGATTTTTTGTTGTTGTTGTTGTTGGTCTTTGTCAATGTTCATAGTGGCACCTATCACTCTAGAGATGAGAGCACGGACAGTGGCCTCAGCATGAGCAGCTACAGCGTCCCTCGGACCCCAGATGATTTCCTGAACAGTGTTGATGAGATGGATACAGGCAAGTATTTATTCCCCATCAATGACAGGTGGTCATTGGCTATGATGAAATTTGAGCCTGTTTGCTTCTCCTTCTTCCTAGACAGGGTTGCACTGTGTGGAGGCCCTACTTGGAGTGCGGAGATTAAGGCATGAGATTTAAACACTTTTTCCCCTTCTTTTTGAAATAAAGTCTGCTTGTGTAGCTCATGCTGGCCTTGTGACCCTCCTGCTCAGCTGAGGTTGCCTGTTTTGTTAATGTGTTAGTGGGAGGCCTATTAGAAGTCTCCCTCGGGGCTGGAGAGATGGCTCAGCGGTTAAGAGCACCCTCTGCTCTTCCAGAGGACCTGGGTTTGATTCCCAGCACCCACATGGCAGCTCACAACTGTCTGTAGTTCCAGTTCCAGGCAAACACCAAGGCAAATAAATAAATAAATAAATAAAGTTTTTAAAAAAAAAAAAAAAAAAAGAAGTCTCCCTCATTTTAGGTTTGTGTTGTTAATTTTGAATAATTTTTATATATATAATTCATTGTCTTCTTCTTTTCTCTGAATACTTTTGATTCAGCAGAGGTGTTTAAAGTTTTTACAGGGCTAGGAAACCAGGTTGGGGAGCGAGGCAAACCCCACTGGTTTTATTGTTGAAATAGCTGTAGGGTATTGAAGAGCTAAGATCCCCTGCCTGGGCAAGCACTTCATGGAAAAGCCAGCTGGGTGTGGCTGGGAGTGACACATAGCTGCTTCCATCTGACATGAAGATGGGGTTTTGGGAACTTGTTTTGTCCCTGCTTCCTCTGGGTCGCCTAGATCCCTTTAGGAGCCACCTGAGCCCATGCTGGCCCCCACCCTCTCCTCTCCTCTCCTGCCCCTGCAGCACTTACAAGTGGTGCTTATTTTCCTGAAAGTAAGTTCTTCCTGATGAAGCTTCAAGGAGGGGCTAATGTCACAAACAAACAAAAAGTTATGTAGGCAGGGCAGGTAAGTTTGAGGAATTTAGAGCTAAGTCCAGGGAGGTCACATGTCTGCAGAGCTTTTATGTCAGTGTTCCAGAGAGCATCTGAGAGAAAAGACTCAATCTTTGTCTTCTTAAGAATGGTGTTACTTTCTGGGGAGAGAGGGAAGGCATGAGTGTCATGTCTCACTGCTGCATATAGTTTTCCAAGGGCTCCCATCGGTTGCAGTCTGTAATGCACAGCCAGGCTGTCCACTGCATGCCTGTGAAATGGTGGGGCACATGCAAACTTGGCATTCTGGTGACCTGTGTGTGGTTTCTAAGGTAGATTCTGGGTGCTTCTTCTGTTTCTGTGAGTCTCTGCTCATACGGTGCAGCTCTGGTGCTCTTCACAAAACACTCTGTTTATCCCTCCCCAAAACTAGGTGACACTATCAACCAAAGCACCCTACCTTCACAGCAGAGTCGTTTCCCAGACTACCTTGAAGCTATCCCTGGGACAAATGTGGACCTTGGAACACTGGAAGGAGATGCCATGAACATAGAAGGGGAGGAGTTGATGCCCAGCCTACAGGAAGCTCTGAGTTCTGACATCCTCAATGACATGGAGTCTGTGTTGGCTGCCACCAAGCTAGATAAAGAAAGCTTTCTCACATGGTTATAGAGCTTCCAGGGAGCTGATTTCCAAGTCTGTGAAGGAGCACGGAGCCTAAGATGCATCCAGCCATGAAATTCAGATAAGCCAGTGAGTGAGTCTCTGGCTAATACAGGAAGCAGATGGACAGATGTCCAGCAGGGACCTCCCATCCACCTTCTGCTCTTCTCCACCCGTCGCTGCTGTTAATGTTGCTGACCTCTTCACAGCCAGCCCTAAAGAACCAGAGCCACAAAACAACAAAACCCTCTGGTTCCTTCTGCTATAACTACTGTTCTTTGGGGTTGCTGGGGAAGACCCTGTTTGGATGATGGATGTTCCTCCTTTTGCCCAATGGTGTCTTCACCCATCATTTTAACTGAACATTCAGACTGGGAACTGAAATGCTTCATGTCAGAGCATTTGTTCAAGATTGGTTTCTTCAGTTGCCGTTGGCCCTCTGGTCCAACAGGCCAAAAAACATGACATCTGACCATAAGTACTCAGTTTTTATCGGGACAGCACAAAGACTGGTGGGCTTTTTATTTTTTCTATTAGTGACACCAATAGTCACAGGGTGGCCTGGATTTTATTTTAGAAGCTTATAAGGCATGAGACAGTTTCCATAGAAATATATTAATTATTGCCACATACTCTAGGCTAGGTTTGAGTGGGTATTTTTGTGGGTGCTGGTTGGTCTTTTCCTTCCTTTTTTAGGTGATTGGTTTTTTTGGAATGTAGACAAATTAGTGAAGTTGTTTGTAGATGTAGCTTGGGGTAGGCAATACTGTTCTTTTGTGGGGGAAATCTGTATTTCCTAACTTTACCATTCTATTTAAATCTTGGTTATCTCTTCTACATATATACACACACTTATAATGTCTATGGTAGTGATAGCAGAATGTATCTTTTTAAAGATTTCCCTTTTATTTTTTAAATGGTAGCCTTGAACATATGCGTTTAGAATACATAACTAGTAGTTTGTTTCACAAGTAGTTTAAATTCCGGTTGAAGCAACCTGCAGGTGTTTGAGGTAGGGCAGTGTTTAGAAAGGGTTCTTGTGGGTAAAGCCTAGAGGAGCTCTCTTGCCCTCTATACTTTGGTGACTTGGGACAGAAACAAACAAGCGGCCTCACTCCCCTTGGACTGTGTCACATTGGGCAGTAACTGAGCAGGAGTGAGCGTTAGAGGTTGGCCTTCCTTTTGCCTTCACCTCGGTTTTGGATGTAAGTGCAGGTCCTTGAGTCCTCATTTGTAGTGAACACAATGAAGTCCAGATTGAATGTTGCCTACAAGATCATTCTTAGAAAACCTGCTCACACCTTTCTGCTGAGTGGATCCTGGGGTGTGTAGGTCATGGGATGGCTGGTAAAGTGATCAGACTAGTGAATGTGCCGGGGGGAATTGGATTTAGCAAAGAGCTAGAGATGAGCATAACTATGCCTTTATTTTTGCAAGAAGAGAGATTGCTAGAGTATGTGTCTCCAGGAGTAATGATGGTTTCCAAAGAGTATTTTTAAAGGAACAAAATAAGCATGAATTAACTCTTCAGTATAAGCTATGAAGTAATAATTGGTTGTGGATGGTAGTTGCACCGGCCAGCACCTCTGTAATGGTCTCTGAATGCTTCTAGAAGAATCCCTTATTTTCAAGGGTTTTTAATGAACAAACAAAAAAATTCTTTCCCCAGCTAAAGCTGCTATGAAAAGCCTCAGCTTAGGAAGGTAGAAATCTGTTGGTCCTTTGTTTTAGTGTAGCACAAGAATGGAAGTAGAAAAGTTTTATTCAGTACTTTCAGTGCTCAAAAAAATGCAATCAGTATATTATTGTATGTGATGATTCATAGCTAGAATCAGTATATTATACGTGTCAAGTCATAGTCATTTTGTAGCCACCGACTCTAAGGTTTTTGCCAAGAAACTCGCTGAAGATTCACCCTTGAGTTAGGTCTGGTGAAATGGCCACCAGGAGGATGCATTGACTTTAGAATAGAAATGAAATTCACTCTAATTCAAAATTGAGCAGCTGGATGATAGACAACAGTGTGTGGTGAGTGTGCAAACGATAGGACACTGGTGAGTGCCTACAATTTACCAGTAAGCCTTGGAATAACACTACATCCTCTGTGGACAGACTAGCTTTAGTCGGGCGAGGGTGGGAAGGTGGGCATGGGCTGGTGAAGTTAGTAGGGGCCGTGACAGAAAAGCTTTCTTAAACTTTTTTCTCTTCAGTAAAGACTTAGCTTGCATCTAGTTGTCAGTAAAGCCCTTGTTCCCAAACTTTGAATCTAAGCTCACCCACAAAGTGAGACATGCCATCTTCCTTCTCCCTGGGGGTTGTTTGCCTGGTAATACCTCAGTGTCCAGTAGCCCTTCTGCCTGACTGCTCTCCAACACTTTGTGCTGACTGCAGAGTACCTGAGCACCCTTCCCTGAATCACGGCCTCAATGTAGTCTTTCTTGTGTCCTTTCTGATGTAAAAGTGTTTAATACTTCCTGGCTGTAGTGGGTAGCATGCGGATAAGAATTTAACTGGTTATTCTTGAATTTCTTTTACAATAAACCAATTTTTATAATCTTATCAGCTTTTACATTTGTGTTCTTTTCAATATGGACTTATTTTGAGTTTCTTGGGATCAAGAGAAGAGGGCATTGACTGTAGTTTCAGAACAACCAGTGCTCTATGCATTATATTAATGGTTTCCTAATACAGAGACAACTGTTTGTGGAGCATATGATGTTACTGGTTTTAAGTACTCATTAAATGATCATGTACCTTAGAGACATTAAAAAAACAGAAATGAATTATGGTTTTAGGGTCCATACCAGTCGGTGTCGGAACTCCAAGGTGGAGGCGGTATCTGTGACAGCTTCCGAGTTTTTTGTTTTGTTTTGTTTTTTCCTGGCGGGAGCGGCTTTATTGGGGTCGGGGTGGGGTGGGGGGCTCAGTCCTTCTTGGCCGCAGCCTTCCTCATGGCCACCAGCACGTTGCTCATCTCCTCGCGCTTCCTCTTGGCGCGGATGTGCGTGCCCACCCTCTTCTTGAGGAACAAGCGTGCTCTTGTCCTTGGACACCTTGAGCAGCTCCATGGCGCAGCGCTCGTAGGGCGCGAAGCCGCACACCTCCCGGATCATGTCCCACACGAACTTGGTGTGCTTGGTGAGGCGCCCGCGGCACGGGCTGTGCCTCGGCTTGCTTACGTTTTTCCTCACCTTGAGGCCCTTGTTGAGGCCCACGGCCATAGGGTAGCGCAGAGCCATGGCTGCTTCTCGACGATGGCGGCCGCAACAGGAAGCAGCTTCCGAGTTTTTGTGCATCTGAGGGCACGATGAATTTTATAAGGACTATGATGTCCTCTCCGTTGTTAATCTATATTTTTAGTGGGTTTTTTGTTTCGTTTTGTTTGCTACAAGGTTTCTCTGTGTAGTCTTGACCGGAACTTGCTCTGTAAACCAGGCTGTCTTCAAATTTACAGAGATTCACCTGCTTCAGCCTCTGCATGATGAGATTAAAAGCATGCACCACACTGCCTGACTTCTCCATGTTGTTAATGCTTTTATTTTAGAAAGACTGCATTCTTGTCTCATACACAGAGACGTGTGTGTGTGTGTAAAACCTGTATTAGATTTTTATTAGGTATAAGTGCATGGTCATGTTAGGTACATCCATAAATTGTTACCATGGTGTTTTTATCATTATTCTGTAGTGCTATTTTGTTTCTTTGTGTGATTCAAATATATACTTAAATTCTATCCTTAAATTTTAAAACTTTTGGGGGTATTTTGTTTGTTTTTCAAGGTTTTATTTTGTTTTTTGGCTTGATGATTTTCCAGTAAAACAAATACTAAAACTAAAATGCAGTTTTTCAGTAGTCACTGGTACACAAGCCACAGGTGTCAGTCAGTTTTGCATCCAAGAGGTGTGGTGTTTGAGCCGCTGCAGTACAGGTGCTGTTCTTACACACCCGCAGGCATCGTGTCCAAGGTGCCGTCTGCAGGACCATGTCTACTTTGTTTTTACCCGAAAACTTGATGTGACATCAGGGAGGAAACTGAGGAGGCCCTGGCACTGTCTTTTATGATGGCCTTGAACTTTATGATGGACCTAGGGCTTCAGCATGCTGCCTCCCAACCCCTGGACTTTGTTTTTATTTTTCCAAAGCATTCTCTCATGATCCTCAAAACAAATTATATTTATAAAAGACTTGTTTTTATAAATACAAAAAAAGTAGTATGACCTGGACTTTGAACAAAAAGTAGATTTGATTTATTATATATGTAATTTATGTATGTCTATTTCTGGTGTTGGCACAAGTCAGCTTTGGTCAGGCAGACCTGAAAGCTTTGTAGACACTAAAAAAAAATTCATATTGCTAAAACATAGCTGTATGAAAACTTGACATTGTTCCCCTCTTTTGGCACAAAATACAGGGATTCTGTGTCTCAGGATGGACACCTTGGAGCCTGAGGTGTAGTGTGTGCTTAGCCTGTGTGTGAAGCCAGCACCCAAGGAAACAAACGTGCCTGAGCTCACAACACTACTTCTGGCTGGGGAGGTGCCTGAGGGTGTACACTGGCTGTATTGACAAAACAGTGGCCCATAGTAAAAGACAGCCTAGGGCATATGCTCACCTAGTGGTGACTGGCCCTTAGGCCCCTCTGCCTCCAGTTTCTTCTTGTCCGAAGCTGCACAGGAAGAACAGGCCCAGGACTCAGTCAGCCTCTCTCCATGACCCTCCCAGCCCTCAATTATCCTGACCAGCTCCTGAGCTGATGCTTCCACGCTGATGAAAGTCACGTGCCTCTGGCCGTGTCCTTATAGGGCCACTTTATTTGTAGCTTTTATATATCTGCTGTGTGAGAGTATGTTCAGAGGCCAGAAAAGTGTGTCAGGTCCTCTGGAGCTGTAATTACAGGTACTTTAAATGTGTGGTATTTATTTTGTGAGGAGCAGTATCCATTTTAAGAGCATTACTGCTTCCAAAATTGAGTGTTAGAGTGGGTTACACTAACCATAACCCTGTACCCCCCTGTTCCAGCTTTCAGGAGGCAGAAGCAGGGTGACTGCCAGAGCTCAAAACTGGCACCACTCCCAAAACAGGCCTTACTGAGCTTCTCTTTCCCTTTCTGCCCTTATGCTGGTGCTGGAGATAAGAGGCCAGGGCCATGGGCACAGTGAGTTAGCAAAGCTTTCTAGCTCCTTACCTCCTGAAGACTTTGTTGAGGTTCAAGTCTTAGGGGAATGCTGAGGATTTCAAGTCAGGCCCTCACACTTGTAAGAAGTGTCTTCTCGGGGTTGGAGAGATGGCTCAGCGGTTAAGAGCACCGTCTGCTCTTCCAGAGGACCCAGGTTCGATTCCCAGCACCCACATGGCAGCTAACAACTGTCTGTAGTTCCAGTTCCAGGCAAACACCAAGGCAAATAAATAAATAAATAAATAAATAAATAAATAAATAAATAAAGTTTAAAAAAAAAAAAAAAAAGAAGTGTCTTCTCAGATCCCCAAATCCTTCTACAATGGTGGATTTACACAGAGTTAAAATGGTGGCCTGCCTACCTAGCCAACTGAGAAATTCCTTTGCAAAGCATGTGGATCAAGTGACAGACGCAGGAAGACACACAGCAGGAAGAACACCGATACTTCTGCACCATCAGCATGAAGCACTGGAGCCAGCTGCCCTTGAGAATCCTGACAGACACTCCCTTCTTCAGCAACTTGTGAAGATGGGAGCATGGGCAGGGGAGGGCACAATAGATGAGCACTTGCTGTGGACCTGAGTTCAAATCCACAGCACCTACATAGGCCTGTAACTCTGATGCCTTTGGGGGACAGATGGAAGGGATTGTTGAGGCTTGCTGGGTGCCAGCTTAGCTCCAAGTTCAGTAAGAGATACATCAAGAGAATGGCTGATGTCCTCTCTGGTCTACACATGGTACACATAGGGGAGCTTCTGAGGCCATCCCAACAGACATCCAAAGTCTTTCCAGCAGATAGGGCTGAGGCAGAGCCTATCCAACAGGACTCTCCCTGGAGCTTAGTGAGATGGGTAGTGTCAATCAGGCTTCCCCCAGGGAAACTCACTGAGTCAGAAGTCTTATTGAAGCAAGATCTCGCTTTATTGCATCAGGCAGGAACTTATTCTATAGGGTTGTGGAAAGGGGGTGGAGTCTTGGGATGGGGTAGGTGGAGTGGGGAATAAGGGTCAGTAATATTTTACCATGTTAGCGGTGGCTGTGCTGAGTCACTCAACACAGAGTCTATGGCCAGAGACAGGTCGCCCAACTCTAGGAGGGTTTAGGAAGTTTCACTGGGCCTCAGAGGGCCCAACATAGGAGACCTCAACTCTTCATTTAGATGTATAGTCTTTGTATGTACATAAGTACATATGACCACTGGAGGAAAACTTGTAAGGAGTCCTTTTCTTCCACCATGTGGATCCTGGGGCTGTACTCAGGCTTGGCACAAGCACCTTTACTCACAAAACCATTACACTGGCCTAACACGGTCACAGCTGTTTACTGACTATGATTCAAAAACTTGTGTTTTAATAAAAATGTTTTTTATAATTTTATATGTACTTATTTTGTGGGTGTGGTAGGCATACATGTAGAGATCAGAGGGCAGTTTGGTTTGAATCTGTTCTCTAATCATGTGAAATTTAGAGATAGATCCACCAGATGCTAAGATTAGAGGCATAAACCACCACCACCACCTAGCTGGCCTTAAGGATTTCTTAAAGATTTATATTTTTAATACTGTATTATGTCTGTGCACATGAGTGCAAGTGTCTTTGGAGGCCAGAAGAGGGCATGGTATTCCCCATAACTGGGGTTACAGTGTCTGATATGTATGCTGGGTACCAATCCCAGGTCCTCTGCAAGAATGTTATGGGTTCTTACACACTCCTGAGCCTTGTTTGTGGCCAGTCGTGGCTTTTATGAGAGATGTAAAGACACATTAAGGAGCAGCCACTTGTGTCACTACCAACTCACATGTTCCTAATCTTCCCCTCCACTAGCTTGCTTATACCCCATATAAGTCCCATTGGAATACACAGGATGCAAACTAGAGGTTTCAGTCTGTTGTGATCCAAACAATTTGAGCAACACAGGTCTTGTATATTCAGGCTGAAGATGGTTTATTGGAGCATATGAGCATTATCAACCACTTCAGAGATTCTGGGAGTGTCTCATCTTGGCCTCTAATGGAGAGGCCAGTGCTGGCCAAATCAGAAGTGGTGTTGAGGAAATTCAACACTAACTTGAACTAAAAATTACTGATCAGACTTCTATCAGCTTTCCAAAGTCACTGGAAACACTATGACTGGAACAGAATCCCAAGGGCCTGAACTTTTCCAGGGTTCTCACTGATACTGAAAATGGCAAATTACACCAGTCAAGTTGGGGGCCCCTACACTATACTCTTGGAAACTGAAGTCTTGGACTTTTCTAATGAGTAAAGAGAAAGTTAATTGTGTATAGAACACAGATGGTGACTGACCAAAGCAAGAGGTTTCAAGAAGAAGCTGAAGACGTGGCTCAGGTTAAGAGTGCCTGCTATCCTAACCCAAGTTCAGTTCCCAACACCCACATCAGGTGGTTCACAAAGACATGGGATGCAGTTGAAAGACCCTTAGAGGAGACCCTGGCCCCAAGAACCGACACAGATCACTGGCTGCAAATCACAAGAGGTTTTTAATACTCATGCAGGTGCCTGCAGGCAATCAGCAGCTTTAGCTAACTGAGCGCACTCACACAAAGAACAGTCCCCTTTTATAAGGAAAAGGAGGTCTCCTTGGCTACTTTGATCTACATACAAGGTTCCGCTAAGGGGTAATGCTGCAAATCATATACAAGGTTTAGCTATAGGACAAGGTTGTAAAGGTTTTGATCCTGGAGATGCTGTGAACATCTGGTTTGGGTTAAGATTAGACACTCCCAGTCTCTTTACCCTCGGTCTCTTCACCCTCTCGTGGCCTTCCTTATCTTTTTCAAAGGACTCCTAACTGCGGGTTTCTTGATCTACTGAAGCTTGCCCGCAATATGACTTCCTGCTAATTGGCCAAATAGGCTTCAGCTGGCAACTCATGGGTCTAATGAGGCTTGCCCTCATGTTGACCTCTTGCTAGCTGGCCTTATGGAAAATTTGCACTGGTTAGGCTGTGTTGGGGTCTTTCACACTCACCATTTGTAAAACAAATGCTAAACAGTTGGTCATTGTTGTTAGAGGTTTCTGGCCAGGACTTTCAGGCCTAGTCTTGAGATTTAGACCCATTTGCAGCCCCACTGCCACTTAGCACCAAATAATCACACAAAGGCTTATATTAATTTTATGTTGGTTGACCTGGGGCCCAGGCATATAACTTGCTAACTCTTTACTCTTTAACTAACCCATGATTCTTATCTTGTTCAGCCATTCAGCTCAGTACCTTTTGTCAGCAGCATTTCAACTTTTTTGAGAATGATAATATACAATGTAAAAAAAAAAAGACCATTAAAAGCAAGGTCAGCACCCTTAAGAGTATTGGATTCGTGAAACAATCTAGAGCCTGAAGACAGTGATGATAACTGGGTAGGAGAGGTTATTTCTAGAGGTATAAGAAAAAGTCAAAATGTTAAATGTTACAATTGTGAAAGGAAAAGTCACATAAAAACAGGATTGTAAACAAGACTTTCCCAGAAACAGTGCCTTTGTTAGAGTTCGCCCCTCCCTTCTGGAGTAAACCAGAATACAAAATGGCTTGAGTGCATAGGACTAGAATGACAGAGAGGAATTGTAAAGTCATATGTGGCTAACATTACTATAAATTTATGGGGACAAGATTTACTACACCAACGGAACATACAGATTTATCCAAACATTGAAATAAACCATAAACTAACACATATTTCTGGGAGAATATTAGAAGGTATTATGAGAAACAGTCACAAACCATCCAGGCTGTACAGAAACAAGGCACAACAGCTGCGGATCTTTCAAAGACATCCATAGTACTACTACCTTTAAAATGGCTAACAGATAAGCCTATGTGGGTTCATCAATGGCCTTTAACAAGAAATTTCAGGCCTTACCTTACAGCAGCTGGTACAGGAGCAGTTAAATGTTCAGCATATAGAAGAATCAACCAGCCCTCGGAATTCTCCTGTATTTGTCATTAAAAAAAAATCTGGAAAGTGGAGGATGGTGATAGATTTAAGGGCAATAATACCTTTATAAGAACAAGGCAAAGAAAAATTTGCCTTTACATTGCCCACTTATAATAATATCAGTGGAGGATCTTCCCTCAAGGAATGCAAAATAGCTCCACTCTGTGCCAGTATTTTGTACAAAAACCAGTAGAACAAATATGTAATAAATTCTCACAATCTATAATTTATCATTACATGGATGATATCTTGTTGGATGACTCAACTATTGATATCTTAGACAGAATATTTGAAGAAATGAAAAAAAATTTTGCCTGCTTGGGGATTACAAATTGCCCCTGTAAAAATACAAAGAGGAGATTCCATTAATTATTTAGGTCAACAAAATAGGCCAACAAGATATTAGACTCCAAAAGGTACAAATCAGGAGCGATAGATTAAAGACACTTAATGATTTTCAAAGATTACTAGGAAACATGGCCAATTTATGACCTATTATTGGAATAAAAGATGATGAACTGGATGATTTTTTTTCAAAACCTTAAATGGTGACAAGGACTTAAATAGTCCAAGATAATTGTCACCTGAAGCTGAAAGAGAACTGGCTTTGATGGAAAAGAATTAACAGGATGCACATGTGGATCATGTGAAACCAGACCTTAATTGCATGTCAGTTATCTTGCCCTGAAGCATTCTCCTATAGGAATTTTAATGCAAGGGAAAAATGTTATATTGGAATGGGTATTTCTACTATATAAACCAATAAAAAAATTAAAGACATGTGTGTAGCGGGAATCCCGGATTGTACGGGAGAGGCGGTGCTTCCGGCCCCAGCGCGCGGCGGCTCCGTATGGTAGTGGCTAGGCGCGTTGCTAAAACTTTCTTTTGCTCGTGATTCTAACAAAATAAATCTTATTTAAAACATATCTATTGGTGGTGGGTTTCTTCCGCGATATTTGGTGCCTTAACGCGGGGCTCATTCCCCAAACCCCCTGAATTCTGCGCCCGTGCGCGGCGGAGCCCCACCGGATTTTGCGCCCGCTGCATGCTTCGGATCCCATTTGCGTGCACAGGTGCTCGGTACAGCAGCCAGGAGGGAATCTGCGTGCAGAAGAGCTACTGAGACCCAGTTCTGAGGGTGTACGCCTGGTAGGATTTGTGGAGGCATTTGGCAGAGAACCTCTGGGCTTACTCACCACCCCGTTTCAAGCACCATTGCTGCTGCACTACGACACCTGCTGATCGTAAGTCCTCATTACATCTGAGTAAGGCAAAAATTTTTTTCTTTCTTCTAAAATGTCTGATCAGATAAATGTTCACAATTTTACTCACTTTTTCACAATGGTGATAGAGGATTATTTCCAGGATTATGCATTTGGAGGTTATCTCCACCCAGGAGTCCTTTTGCTTTTCTTTGTGATAATATATTTCTTACCAAATTATTTTAAGGGATTTCAGCTTAGAGAGTATAAAGCTAAGCTGTCTGGCATGGATGAACGTATTAAGACATTCCAGAAACTCATTGTTTCCATGGAAGAGAGGTCTACTTTGATCACAGAGGAATTTAGAGCTCACATTGATGAGAATTTTAGAAAATTAGATGAGAAATTTAAAACAATGGGTGAAGATTTTGTTAGAGAGGAGTACAGGGCTCAGGTTGATGAAAATTT
>PVIH01024850.1:0-21866 GCA_004025045.1 Sigmodon hispidus | reverse complement strand
CTGTGTGGCTGTGTGGCTGTGTGGCTGTGTGGCTGTGTGGCTGTGTGGCTGTGTGGCTGTGTGGCTGTGTGGCTGTGTGGCTGTATGACTAGGTGGCTGACTCCTGGCACCCTCCCTTCCTCCTCTAGCTCTTTTTCCTTCCCAGATTTCTCCTTCTATTCATTCTGTCTGCCAGACATCCCTTCCCATCCTTCCTTCTGCCTGGCTATTGGCCATTTAGTTCTTTATTAGACCATCAAGTGTTTTAGACAGACACAGTAATACAGTTCCACAGAGTTAAACAAATGCAACATAAACAAAAGTAACACACCTTAGGATAATATCGTACAATACAGTACCTCTGGCCAGTGACCTTTCTAACTCAGGCTAGCCTTCCACTTGCTATGCAGCTGCATGTGACCCTCCTGCTGCCACTGTGTGGTGCTGGGGGTCAAACCCAGGGCTTTCTGCAGGCTCAGTAAGTACTCTATCCACAGAGCTACATCCCTATCGGCTCATTTTTATTTTTATTTTTTACCAGCCAGGATCTCATAAAGCCCAGGATGGCTTCAAACTCACCTGAAATCCCAGCTCTTGGGAGGTAGAGTCAGAAGGATCAGGAATTCCAGGTCAGTATCTTAAACTTAACCAGTTCAAGGTCAACTAGATTCCATGAGATACTGTCACAGAAGACCAATACCAAAGGGACTGGGAGATACATGGCTTAGCTGATAAAGTGGTTCCCCTCTTACCATCCTTTGGAGCAGAGAAAGGACTAAAAAAAATCCACTGCCTTTAAAATAATTAAAAAATACTTATGTGTATGGATGTGTGTCTGACCCACAGTGGAAGCCTCCATGCTCAGCTTTCTTGTGGGTACTGGGGCTTGAACTTCAACATCACCGTACACTGAGCCATCTCTCTAAGTGCCTCCTCCTCTTAGAGAAAGTCTTGTGTAGCCCAGGCTGTGCTTCCACTTGCTTTGTAGCTAAGGCTAGCCTTGAATCATCTTGCTGTGTAGGTTTGGTCCCCAAACCCATGTTGTGGTCTCTCTGAAATCTCAGCATGACTGGACAGAGGTTAAGTGGATCCTGTGAGCTCACTGGGCCAGTCTAGCCCAAATGGCAAGCTCCAGGTCCAGTGAGAAACCTTGTCTTAAAAAGCTAAAATGGGGGGCTGGAGAGATGGCTCAGTGGTTAAGAGCACTGACTGTTCTTCCAGAGGACCTGAGTCTGATTCCCAGCATCCACACGGCAGCTAACAACTGTCTGTAATTCCAAGATCTGACACCCTTACACGTTATACATTCGGGAAAAACACCAATTCACATAAAAAGCTAAGGTGGAGAATGGTAGAGGCAGATGTTGATCTAATGTTCACCTCCGAACACTCACAGGCAGGCACGCACATCACATATATATATTAGCTACAAAGACTCACTCCAACACAAAAGTAAAAAAAGATGAATTTTCAGCTAACTACCAAAAGGTGGCACTATTGCTCATCTACTGGTCAAGTCAGGCTGATCTGTTTTCTTGTTGGGACTTCTTAGCTGAGCTGTGTGACCTCTACTTCAGCTATTTTTGTGCGATTCATGCTTCATTCACACTTCATAAAAGTAGGTGGAGGCTAAAAAATTAATATTCAGAATGTGCAAAGAGGTTTACCCCCTCCTCTTCCCAGGGTTTCTCTGTGTAGCCCTGACTGTCCTGGAACTCCCTCTGTAGACCAGTCTGGCCTTAAACTCAGAGATTCATATGCTTCATAGTGAGTGCTGGGATCACTGGAGTGCCCAGTCTAAGATTTTATTTATATTTGATTATTTAAATTTATGTGTATTGGGGCTGGAGAGATGGCTCAGCGGTTAAGAGCACCGTCTGCTCTTCCAGAGGACCCGGGTTCGATTCCCAGCACCCACATGGCAGCTAACAACTGTCTGTAGTTCCAGTTCCAGGCAAACACCAAGGCAAATAAATAAAGTTTAAAAAAAAAAAAATTTATGTGTATTAATGTGTCTGTGTTTATGCCAATTGTGTGTGGTGTTAGTGGAAGCCAAAAGAGGCCGTTAGATCTCCTGCAGTTGGAATTATAGGCAGTTGTGAACCACTTGACATAGATGCTGAAACACAGTATTGGTCTTCTGCAAAAGCAGGAAGTGCTCTTAAACATTATCTGTTTGTCTGTCTGTCTGTCTGTCTATGGTGTGTGTGTATGTGTGTGTGTGAGAGAGAGTGTGTCTCTGTCTATCTTCTCTTGAGAAGGTCTCATTTATACAGCCCAGGCTAGCCTTGAAATTTCTGTTCTTCTGCTTCTGAATTTTTTGATTGCAGAATTCTTCTTGTTCTTCTTGTTTTTGAGACAGGGTCTCATTATGCAGCTCTGGCTTTCCTGGAACTCACTATGTAGCCCTGGCTGGCCTCGAACTCAGAGATCCACCTGCTTCTGCCACTCCAGTGCTGGGATTAAAGACATGTGACACTATGCTTGGCCAGAGTTTCTTTTTTCTTTTCCTGCTCTGAGACACCAGAAGCCTAGTGCCTCAGCTTGGAAGGAAAAGTCATGCAGAG
This sequence comes from Sigmodon hispidus, assembly GCA_004025045.1. Classification (NCBI taxonomy): domain Eukaryota; kingdom Metazoa; phylum Chordata; class Mammalia; order Rodentia; family Cricetidae; genus Sigmodon; species Sigmodon hispidus. Next base: position 19,320 of record PVIH01024850.1, on the reverse strand, counting down.
AGTTCACACTCAGATTTCTAAATGTACTTTAGTCATTTGTGTGTATGCTGTACAAAGAAAAAAGCTCCAAGAAGTCAAAGATATGCCAGTTTTTTGTTTTTTAAAATATTTGAGTGTGTGTGTGGGAGGTGCACATGAGTGTGTAGAAGTCAGAGATTCGGTCCTCACCTTTCACCTTGTTGAGGTGACATCTTTCTTTTTTTAAAAAAAATATTTATTTTTTATCTTATGTGAATTGGTGTTTTGCCTCCATGTATAACTGTGTAAAGGTATCAGATCTTGGAATTACAGACAATTGTTAGCTGCCATGTGGATGCTGGGAATAGAACTCAGGTCCTCTGGAAGAACAGTCAGTGCTCTTAACCACTGAGCCATCTCTCCAGCCCCCTCTTTCTTGTTTTTACCAGCATGCAGAGTGATCCAGCTAGCTAGTCCCTTCGCTTCCAGCCTGCCTCTACATCCCATCTTACAGTAGGAGTGTTGGGATTACCAGTATGATCCACTGCAGCCAAACTGAACTCTGTTCATCAGAATTGCACAGCAGGTGTTTTCAAACACTTCAGTCATCTCCCCGGCCCCCAGGACATGCCGATTGATCAGTATCATGGTGATGAGAAGACGAAAACCCATATATCCCCCATTTTCATGGATCTGAGTTTATCATTATGACATCATTTATTGTTTTGTTTTTATTAGTCTGAGTCAGGGTCTCGTGTGTCCTAGGGCTAGTCTTTAGCCTGCTGTGTAGCCCAGGCTGGCCTCGAACTTCTAATCCTCCTGACCCTACTTTCTAAATTCTGGCACCATGACTGCAGTCCGATTTTCAAGGGATCTAAGCAAACATAGCCCTAGTAAAACCATTATTGACCAGAAAGTCATCTACAAACACAGGCGAAGCCAGAATAATCCCTTCAATTTATTGGGCTAAGAAATGTGATCTCTCTTTTTTTTTCTCTCTCTCTCCTTTCAGGAAAGAGCAGCTCAGTGGCTTATGCAGATTTAGGACTTGAGTGTGGGCCTCCAAGGTGGATGAAGACCATGTGGAGATCAAATGACGATGAGCTGATATAGTGGGGGCAGGTGGCCTCAGGGTTTCTTGCTGGCAGATTGCTTGGATGTACGTCTTTTGGTTGGTGGGTTTCTTGGCTAAGGATGTCTTAAGGTCTGAGTTTCATCTTGGTGGTTGGTCAATGTCTAAGTGGGAGTGTCTGTTGGGAAGTGGAGCCTGTGGATGCTAGATCTAGCCGTCACAAAACTAGGACATATGTGTAAAGGATGGCCATACCTATGAGTATGGCGAATACATCCATCCACATGGTTCGAGCTGAGTTCCGATAAGCATCTTCCCAGTCGCTGTACGTATTGGCCTCGTTGGTCTGTAAGGATGGGAACATGGGTAAGGGTTTTTTGAGGCCAGTAGCTCTTGGAAAAAGGGTTGGAGCCCTCTAGCTACTGCTGGGAGACCCAAGACCTGGCGAGCAGTTACAGATGACAAGAAGACAGAATGGGCAGTGTCTGGGGAACAGTTTTACCTTGCGGCTGTAGTAGAGGCCTCCCAGTCCCAAGGGTGGGAAACAAATCAGTGCACAGATTGTCACAGCTAAGTAATTATTAGCATAAAATGATATTTCTTCTTCAGTCTGTGGACGGCCTAGTGGCGTCCTAGTTGGGGGATGTGGGGGTTCTCCAGCAGCCGGGGTTCCTTCAGGAGCCTCAGCCATGATCTTTTCCTGAAAAGACAGACCCTGGTGTCTTGAAAACAGAGACTCAGATCCACTGAGCTTCCCTGGGCTCTACCTAGAATCTTAAGAGCTGTACGGTCTAAGGCCATTCTTCACAATGACGTTAAGAGCTTCTACAGTTCTGATTGGATGCCCTCAAGAAGTGGGCGTGGTTCCGTTGCTTTTAGGCCCCCTCAGGCCAAGGAAGGAGGAGACTGACTGTGAGATGGTAGTTCCTTCCTGGATTAGCACTCTGATTCTTGTCTGTCTTCTGCCACATGCTGAGGGACAGAGCAAGGGAGAACAGGTAGAGCCTCTGAAGAACAGGTAGATACGTCTATAAGAAAGCTAGATTTAGTTGGGCATTGTGGTGCACATCTTAGGAGACCAAGGCAGGTGAATCTCTGTAAAGTCAAGGCCAGCCTGGTCTACACAGCAAGTTCTAGAACTTCATAGTGAGATTCTGTCTCTAAATAAATAAATAAAAAGAGGGTCAGCTTGAGGCCAGCCTAGTCTACACAGTGAGTTTAAGACTGCTTGCCAGGTATTGCAATAATTTATTTTATGTTCACAAGTGTTTTGCCTGTGTGTATGATTGTATGAGGGTATCAGGTCCCCTAAACTAGAGTTACAGACAATTGTGAGCTGCTATGTGGGTGCTGGGAATTGAACCCTGGGTCCTCTGGAAGAGCAAGTCAATATTCTTAACCACTGAGCCATCTCTTCAGCCCCTGCCTGCCAGGTCTTAATGGTGAAATTTTGCCTCTAAGTAAAAAAAAGAACTGTGGGAAATGTGGCTACCTACAATCTCAGCATTTGAGAAAGGATTTTATATACAGCCCAGGCTGATCTGGAATTCACTATGTAGCCAAGGAAGACTTTACTCTCCTGATCCTCCTGATCCACTGTCTGCCTTCTCAAGTGCAAGGACTGCAGACATAACCCCTTGGCTTCATGGCTGAAGATCTATCTTACAGCAGAATGCCACTTAAATGTAGATAGGGCTCAATGGTTTCAGCCCCGAGAACCGGTTTTTTAAAATGCAAATGGCACAGGAAATCATTTTTCAGGGGGATGTACACCCCAGATTGCCCCCAGATTCCTCTTGCTTTACAAAAATACTTCCTCCTAGTCATTCAGTTATCAAAGTGCTCAACTGCTATGAAGGAATTCTTCAAGGAGGTTAAAATAACCAAGTGAGTCTTTACAAGGGGCCTTGGTCTTATTGACAAAAGAGACTGGGGTCTGAGGGCTGGATGCAAGAGAAAGTGGCTGGTTTGGGGCTTGAAACTATAAAGAGTCACAAATTCAGGAATGCAAGCAGCTTTTAGCCAGCCAGCAACCAGGCACAGAAAAATTCTGAATTCAGCCATGAGCATATCTATTTGGATGAGGACATGAACTCTGAATGACAGCCAAGCATAGGGGGTGCTGTAGCATGATTCTAATTGGTCTTAATAATAAAAACCCAGAGGCAGATATGAAGATAAATGCTGAAAGATCCAAGAGACAAAGTAGCCAGCCACAGGCACCTCTCAGGATACCTTATTTTTAGCCAGGAGGGGATAAGTGGGAAAGACTTTGCTCTACAACATGAGAACCTGCATTCAGAGCTCTAGCACCAAGTAAACATGGGTGGGTGCTATCGCCTTTACTCTCAGTGCACAGCAGGTAGAGACAGTTTTTTCCCCAGCAAACTGGCTAGCTAGATTAGCCAAAGTGGTGAGCTCTGAGTTCTTGTGAGAGAGCTTGCCTCAATATGTAAGGTGGGGAGTGATGAAGACACCTTATGCTAACCTCTGGCACACACACTCATGTGCACAGTAACATGTACACACACACACAGTGCACAGATATATGCACACACACAGTACATACCCACATACACATGTACAACACACTTGCATGTGCACACACACATGTACACACTCATAAGTGTGCACACATGGACACATGTCCCCCCACATGCATGCATATGTGCATACACATGCAAACACACTTACACATGCACATACCCATAAACATGTATACACATAATTACACACCCTGGAGTACACACATGCATTTGCATACACACACACATGACAAGCATTCATGTTCACACACATACACTCCCATTCTTGTGTGAACACACACACACACACACAAACACACACATATGCCAGCACAGGTGCATCCGAACACATGTGAACATGCATGCATACATGTACATCAACCATCATAACTAGTATAAGAATAAGTCATTATGGTCCATTTTCAGAATGAGGTGCATTTAGAGTTCTTTAGAGAATTACAGAGGACACTAGGCCCTTGTCTTCCTTTGCTGGCAGCTGCTGCCTGCTTGTCTAGGAATTCTCAATTTATCCTAGGTTTGAAAAGTTACTGGCAGTCTGCTATGCTAATGAGCCCATGTATCAGAAAGGAAGGAAACTTGTGTCCTTGGGTATACATTAGGTAAGCCTTTACCAATACCATATGGGCAGGGGAAATACCAGGCATTGGGAAAACGGTACCCCCCTGAAGACGATGAGAAGAAATCAGCCAGTGAGGAATTTGTGGTGTAGGGAAATTTAACTAGGTACATAAAAGCTACTGTTTTGTGCTAACCTGGTGTGCCAACTGTTTTTGCATTTTCTGTAGGCTGATGCTCAAGTTGGTAAGGCAGAAAATAAACCAATCTCACTTTTGCTACTCTGTCTCCAGGACTCTTATTGGGACCACTGTTTCTCACACTGTGGGGTTCTTTTTGCTGAGGGATTGACTGACTTGAAAGAAAGAGACTGAGTGTAGAAATTATATGTTTGTGGAGTACCCTAACAGGCACAAATAGCCTCCTGGCTATGAGACACCTTCCAGTTGGCTTTCCTGGTCTACTGAGAGGAGGGGAGAGAAAAGTGTGGCTTCCTGGAGTGAGCTGAATGTACCAGCCTTGAAGATCTAGAACCAGAGCACTACCTGCTGGGTTCAGGTGGTAGGAATTGGATGCAGGAGTGAGGAGGAGCTGAGCACACTGAAAGTTAGGAATGGCGCACTGGAAATAATGCCCTATCACTTTATTGTTGTTGTACTATGTAGCACTGGCTGTCCTGGAACTCACTCTGTAGACCAGGCTGTCCTCAAACTCACAGAGATCCTTCTGCCTCTGCCTCCCCAGTGCTGGGATTAAAGGTTGTACCGCCATGCCTTGTGTCACTATTCTTGATCATTTTCCTATTCCTACTTAATGTTTTTCTTTCTTTTTTTTTCTCTTGTCTTTCTCTTCCTGCATAAAGGTGATTTGAATGAGAAATATTCCCCACAGGCTCCTGTATTTGAATAATTGGTCTCCAGCTGGTGGCACTGTTTGGGGAGGCAGTGGGATCTCTAGGATGTGAAGCCTTGCTGGAGAAAGTATATCATGAGGGGCAGGATTTGAGGGTTTATAGCCCCTCTCATCTCTGCCTCCTGTGTGCAGATAAAATGTGATCAGCCATCTTTGTAAGGCATTCCTGGCATTTCACGTAGCTAAGCCAACTATGGCCCAGGTGGGATGCACCTTGTATGGAGGCATGTCCCTGGGCGTGGCTGCGTAAACCCTGCGGCACTGTGTACGGAAGCACCTCCCTGGACCCGTGATGCATACCCGTGCACGCCCCTTCCCTTAAAAGAGACTGCACACATGCCCCGGTCCTTTTCTCTGTCCCCTGACTTCTGTCCTGCTCCTCTGCTTCTTCACCCGCCTGGGAATCCTCTCTTAAATAAACTCTAGTGTGTGGCCTTGATAGTGTATATTTGCTCTCACGTGTGAAACTAACAAGCTTCTTGCTTCTACTATATTCATGTGATCAGTTTCCCAGTAAGATGGACTCTAGAACAGTAAAATAGGATAACCCTCCTTCTTAAATTGCTTTATCCCAGAAACAGAACAAATGCAATTAATACAATAGTAGATTACTTGGCTTGAGTAACTGGGCTACACGAGATTGATCCAGTCCAGGAGAGAAAGACAGCCTGGCGGTGATGCCATACATTTTTAATCTCAGTACTTGGATCCCATGCCTCTGTTCCCAGTACTTGGGAAGCACGCAGCCTTTAACCCCAGCACAAGGTTTGAGAAAGGACTAGAAGATGGGACAAGAGCTGAGCCTCTTCCATTTTGTCTTGTGCTTCTCTCTGCCTTACCTGTTCAGTCTGAGGATTCATGGACACAGGATCTTCCCCTTTCAGCTGAGAAGTTGGTGAGGTGAGAAGTGACTGTGGTGATATATTGAATATTGAATAAAAATAGTTTGTAGGGGGCTCTGAAGAGGAGGTTCAGTGGTTAAGAGCACTGACTGCTGTTCCAGAGGTCCTGAGTTCAATTCCCAGCACCCACATGGTGGCTCACAACTGACTGTAGTTCCAGTTCCAGGAAAACACCAAGGCAAATAAATAAAAAAAGTTTTTTTTTTTTTTAAAAAAAATACAATAGTTTGTAATATCAGAGGACAGAAGAGAGATCCAGAGCCAAGCCATGAAGGTCGGGAGCGGTGACCCATACCTTTAATTCCATCACTCTCAAGGGAGAGATTCATCTGGATCTCTATGAATTTAAGGCCTGACAGTCAGGCAGTAGTGACATACACCCTTATTCCTAGCTCTAGAAAGTTGAGCCAGGAAGTAAAATAGCTGGGTGTGGAAATAAATATAAGACAGGAGAAGGCAGAGAAGTTCAGCCTTTTTGTCTGTGTGCCAAGTCAATCTGAGGACTCGTGGTGATAAGACGTATCCTGTTCTGCCCGAGGAGTTGGCTGGGTGAGAATTGGCTATGGTTGTTCCTTGTTTCTTTGATATTTCAGCTTTTCCATTTTTCCTTCTTTTTTTCCCAAACAAGATAGCATTCCAGATGAACAAAAGCCCTCAGTTTCCAAAAAGAGAAAGCTGGAGAAAGAAATCAATAACCCTGAGCTATAAGCTAAACAATTTATAATTAATATAAGCCTTTGTACGATTATTTAGGACTAAATGGGTGCAGAACTAGCCAGGCAGGACAGAGAAACTGCTGACTACAAATGGCATTCCAGTGTGGGGCATATACATCCACATAAAGCTTGAGAAAGTGTAAAAACAGTTCTAGAACACAGGGGCTGGAGAGATGGCTCAGCGGTTAAGAGCACCGTCTGCTCTTCCAGAGGACCCGGGTTCGATTCCCAGCACCCACATGGCAGCTCACAACTGTCTGTAGTTTCAGTTCCAGGCAAACACCAAGGCAAATAAATAAAGTTTCTTTAAAAAAAAAAAAAAAAGTGTGTGTGTGTGTGTGTGTGTGCTTTCATACAATCCTACAATCTTCGTGGCTGCTTTTGGATCACTGCCTGGGTTAGATGGAGCGATTCTCTTCTTTCCAGGTGTCCCTTTCTCGTGGGGAAGGTTCTGTTTTCCTTGCTTTCTTGGTTAACTTGGTTGGTTTCTCACAGTTCATGGTTTCTTCTCTGCCTGTGTCCTTGTAGGGCCCAGACAACAGCTGAAGTTAAAACACCTGGCAGTCACTGGCACCCTGGAATGCAGTGAGCCAGTATTGTTAGGATTCCTGGTGCAGCGTGAAGCCGGCATGCACCCTGGCAGCCAGACATACAAGCCTGCCGTGGCACGCCCCTTTACGCACACATCATCCATATCCATGTGCGAAGTCATTCATTTACACCAGTGGGCGTGACTAGGCAAACTTCCCGCCCTCATGTGTCCTTATAAACCAAATCCTGGCTTTGCTTGGTCTCTTTCCGCACATTTTCCCACGGGCCTGATTCAAGTCCTGTCTTTCCTGTTTAATAAACTCAAGCGTGGGTTATTGGTATTGTTTGTTATTCATTCTCAAGTGTGATAACAACAATCCGAGTCATGGCAACAATGTTGTGTTGTGATTACGCGTGTACCCATGTGGCGGATGGATGGATGGATGGGAGGCCTCACACCCCATTCGGGGTAGTGGAAGGCGGCGTGGTGGGAGACACTTAGACTGGACCCACGTGGAGAGACTTCATTATTATGGAGGGAGGGAGAAGAGACAGATGGATGGAGAAAGAGAGATATAGAGAAGGGAGGGGATGGGGAGGGGGGTTATAGATTTAGGAGCGCCCTCTCTGGCAGGAAAAGGGAAGCGGGAAAGGTGAGAATCCTTAAATGGAGCTTAATGTTAGGACTCAGGGTGGGCTGGCTAATTGCCTTTGGTCAGCCGCGGCTTCACGGGCTAGGACAGAATCCTAACCTCTGTTCCTTCCAAATAGTGAGCCAATTGAGAGCTGGCTAACGGGAGAGGATGGGGAGATTGGTGGAGTGGAGGGGTTCAGGGGCTTTGAAAGAAGAGGAGGAGGGGCTTAGCTTCACCATGGTAACCACCCAAGCCACAGAAAGTTTCCTTTGGCCAGGAAAAACAAAAACAAACAAACTAATTTAGAGGCTGTTTTGGATTCTGGGCATTTTCTACCCAGAGAGTATAAAGCCTTTCTAGGAGTGGTTTTTCATGCTTATAATCCCAGCTGAGGCAGGAGGATCATGGGTTCAAGGCTAGCCTAGGCTACAAAGAGAGACTCTGTCTCAAAACAAAATAAAAACAAAAATATTTCCCCTCATGCCAGAACCAAAACCTTGGGGTCTGGGACACTGAACCCTTTATAGGACTCAGTTAAGGACCCAAGGAACCATTTCAAGACCAGGGCTCTGGCCAGGTGGTAGTGTACACTCTTAATCCCAGCACTCTGGAGGCAGAGGCAGGCCCTTCAGACCAACCTAATATTGAGTTGCTGAAAAGCCAGGCTACATAGGGAAACCCTGTCTCAAAACAACAAAACAAACAAGACCAAGCCTCCTTAAACCTTTTCTACCTGTGACCCTTTTAAAACCTAAACAATTAGCCTGGCAGTAGTGGTACAGGCTAGTCCCAGCACTGGAGACACAGAGGTGGGTCGATCTTTCTGAGTTTGGGACCATCCTGCTCTATAGAGCGAGTTTCAGGACAGCCAGGGCTAACACAGAAAGACCCTGTTTTGAAAAACCAAACCTGAACAACAACAAGAGGCCTAAGCAATTAAATACAAATCTTAAAATGTTCATTTTTACTTTATGTAGAATAAAGTAAATGTTAGAAATGTTTTGCTTGAATGTCTGTATTGCTCTATGTACATGCATGGAGCTCAGGGAAATCAGGAGGAGGGAGTTGCATCCTCTAGAACTGAAATTACTGATGGTTGTGAGCTGCCATGTGGGTGCTGGAAATCAAACCTAGGTCCTCTGGGAGAGCAGTCAGTGCTCTTAACTACTGAGCCATTTACAGTGCCCCGCCCCCCACCCCAAGAAATTTTTTTGTGTCCCTGGGTACACAGGCATATAAATCAAACATGTACTAGTAAAAACAATAAAATTATTTTAAAATGATTTTTGCTGTATTTCTATCTTGACGTAATAAAACACTAACTCATTCACTCTTGAGGAAGAAGAATACACACGAACATCACTGTCACGAAGAAAAGCCAGGGTAGGAACTTGAGACAGAGATCAAAGCAGAGACCGTGGGAGGATGCTGGTTACTGGCTTGCTTCCCATGGACTCAGCTTCCATAGCCCAGGACCATTTGTCCAGGGGAGGTGCCACCCACAGTAGGCTGGACATCAATCAGTCATTAAGAAGATGCCCCACAGACATACCCACAGGTCAGTCTGATGGTGGCAATTCTTTAGCTGAGATTCCCTCTTCCAAGAGGTGTCTAGGATTGTGTCAAGTTAACAAAGACTATGACAATATAATCTTATGATTTATTAAAGACAAAAAAACAGGGCTGGAGAGATGGCTCAGAGGTTAAGAGCACTTAACCTCTTCCAGAGGTCCTGAGTTCAATTCCCAGCATCCACATGGTGGCTCACAACCATCTATGATGACATCTGGTACCCTCTTCTGTATACTGTATACATAATAAATAAATAAATTTTTAAAAAAATTAAAAAAAGACAAAAAGCAAATTTGCATACTAATAAGGTGGGCATACTTATTTTTACATAAAGGATTGAATGAGCATTTTATACCATGGGACATATGGCATCATCAATATTTCTGAGTCGATCAATATCTTGATTTTACTCCCTCAGTGTTGAGATTGCTACTAAATACTTAATACAAAGTGGCAGAAGTATGTTTAGAACCATTTCAGAAATTTTTGTAGGTTCTATCCTAATCCCAAGATAAAATTCATTTAATTTATTTTTACATTTTGTGTATTTGTGAGTGAGACATGAGCCTTAGCTCTCTCTCTCTCTCTCTCTCTCTCTCTCTCTCTCTCTCTCTCTCTCTCTGTGTGTGTGTGTGTATGTGTGTGATGTAGTCAGAGGACAACTTCTGGGTTGGTTCTTTCCTTTCTTCACGTGGGACCCATGGACTGATTCAACTCATCAGCCTTGGTGGCAGGTGCCTTTAGACACTGACTCATCATTTTTTAAATTTTATTTAGCTTTATTTATGTGCATTGGTATGAAGGGGTCAGATCTCTGGAACTGGAGTTACAGACGCTTGTGAGCCACCATGTGGTTGCTGGGAATTGAACTCAGGTCCTCCTGGAGAACAGCCAGTGCTCCTAACCCCTGAGCCATCTCTCCAGCCCCTCATCATTTTTTTTTTTTTTTTCTGACAGGGTTTCTCTGTGTAGCCCTAGCTGTCCTGGAACTCACTGTCCAGGCTGACATCGAACTCACAGAGACTCACTTGTCTCTGCATTATGAGTATTGGGATTAAAAGGCATTCACCACCACCATCCAGCTCTGACTCATCTTTAATTCCAGCAACAACAGAGGTCCCAGCAGAGAAGTTTGTACTATGCCCCCCTGGAGTTAGACTTTTTCCGTCAGGACCCTTGGCTCCCCAGCAATGACATAGAGACTTATTATTAATTATAAAAGATCAGCTGATAGTTCAGGCTTGTTTCTAAGAAGTTCTTATAACTTAATTTAATCCATATCTTTTAATCTACATTCTTTTATGTGGTTTTGTAACCTTTTCTTTTTTTTTTTTAAACTTTATTTATTTATTTATTTTGCCTTGGTGTTTGCCTGGAACTGGAACTACAGACAGTTGTTAGCTGCCATGTGGATGCCATGTGGATGCTGGGAATCGAACCCGGGTCCTCTGGAAAGCAGACGGTGCTCTTAACCGCTGAGCCATCTCTCCAGTCCCTGTAACCTTTTCTTTAAAGCCCATGTGGCTTGCTCTGTGTCTCTGGAATCTTCTCTCAAGTCTGCCCTTCTTCCTCTCCATGTTCTCTCTGTCTGGAAATCCTGCCTAACCATTGTCTGTCCAGCTTTTTATTAAACCAGTCAGAGTGACACTTCTTCACAATGTACAAAAAGATTATTTCAAAACATCCCCGCTGCCACACCCTTCCACCCCCACTAACTGAAGATGTCTAATGTCAGAGGTACTTTCCATTCATCTTAAACACTCATCATTTTTTCCCTGATGAACTATCAAAGCCAAGGAAAACACAGGACCAAAAATCCAGCCAAGAAATGGTTAGCAGGAAGAAACACTTCAGTTGATTATCTGTTACTCTCTCCTCCCGGAAGACTCTGCCCTGAGACAATGTCTCACTACGTAGCTCTTCAGTAGGACCACACTGAAGAATCTGGTCCTCCCAGTCAATTAAACCAAGAGCAAGTCTCATTTAAACCGTGTGCTCTGTCTCTGTATCTTCCATCTGCCCCATCTGTTGTCCCTTGTCTGATGCCTGTGTCGGTCCCTTACAAAGGGCTTTATTCTTTATGTATTCAATAGTACTTGCCTATCAAAGAGGAGTGAGGAATCATTTCCTACAGAAAAAATTAAAAAATTTACAAGGTGTCTTAGTTACTATTCTATTGCTATGAGAAGACACCATTAACAAGGCAACCTGTAAAAGAAAGAATTTAACTGGAGGCTTGCTTATACTTTTAGAGGGTTAGGGTTAGGGTTAGGGTGACTGGTCTTGCTTCAGGGGAGGGTTGCTAGGTAACCTAACCATAGAATGTTCTTGTTATTCTATTCTTTAGAGTTACCTTTATGGGAGGGCTGCTAAGTAACCTAGCCACAGAATGTTCCTGTTACTCTATTCTTTAGAGTTACTTCTCTGTTACTGTGAAGCAAACCAGAACATCTATTTCACTTTGGGAGAATATCCATTCTACCTGGGAGGACATCTATTTTACTTGGTAGAATGTCTATTCTACTTGGGAGAACATTGTGCCGGCTCAGTGGTTGGTTTCTCAGTCAGTTCCCACGGGAGCCTTTAGCTAGAGGCTTAGAGGCTCAAGCTAGGGTCTTGGTCCCTGACATTGAGATAGCCGTGTGTTAGGTTTTCTGTGTTCTCTTTGCCAAAATTGCTTGATTTAGCTTCCTGCCAACTCTGTCCCAGTCCCTGCCTGCAAGTAGTATATATGATGTTGTACCTCTTAGTAAACTTGCTTGGGACCTCACGGCCCCAGCTTTTGCTTTTATCTTTTCTACTCCTCATCCCAAGTCGTCATGTCTTCACCCCCACCCCAACATCTTGATGTTTAAGATCCTTATTCCTGGGGGCTGGAGAGATGGCTCAGCGGTTAGGAGCACCGTCTGCTCTTCCAGAGGACCCGGGTTCGATTCCCAGCACCCACATGGCAGCTCACAACTGTCTGTAGTTTCAGTTCCAGGCAAACACCAAGGCAAAAAATTAAATAAATAAATAAATAAAAGTGTTTAAGATCCTTATTCCTATGGGTTTGAGTCACTCATGACGGACTAAATTTGTGGTTTTGGTTGTGAGTGTAGCCTTAAACCATTGAGCCATCACTCCAGCCCAAGTATATAGTTTTAAATGGTTGCAAGGCATGTTATTAACTTGGTTGCAAGGTAGGAGGAGACTTCAGTTTCTGAAAACAAGAAGCAGTTCCAGAAAAGATTATTTTCATATAATCATGACTACTCTGGACTCACTGTATAGAGCAGGCTGGCCTCAAATTCACAGAGATCCACCACCTACCTCTGTCTCCTAGGTGATGGGATTGAAGGCAGACACCACCATGCTTGGCAACTTTAGCTATATGGTTAAGGTTAGGGATGGACGAAGACCCTTGGCTTGCTTGCCGTGGATTCCCTCCAGTTTTGCACACGAGGCTGATAGAAATGAGGTGTTGGGAGATCGAAAGAGAGAAAATCCTAAGGAGTCACTGCCAGCTTTAGCATGTGTGATTACGAAGTGTGCTGTGTGCTGCTCATGGATCTAGAATGGACTGTGTGCAGCTACCAATATTTCTTTCTTTTCTTATCAACTTGCTGCCCACCTTAGGGCCTTTGCACTGGCTGGTCCCTTGTCTGACACCCTTTCTTTTTTTTCTTTTTTTTTTTTTTTTAAAAAAACATTTATTTATTTATTTATTTGCCTTGGTGTTTGCCTGGAACTGGAACTACAGACAGTTGTTAGCTGCCATGTGGGTGCTAAAAATCGAACCCAGGTCCTCTGGAAGAGGTGCTCTTAACCGCTGAGCCATCTCTCCAGCCCCAATCTGGCACCCTTTCAAGGCCGGTTCCTCTCGTACTTATTGTGTTAGATCACATGTTCCTTTCCCAGGAGTATGTTCTTGCCAACTCATTCCTGCTCTCCAGGCTGTTACATTCCTCCAGAGTCCATTCTTTCCTATTTTTTTTTATTATCTCTCTCATAGCTACGTGTGTTTGTTAATTTTTCATCTGTCTGACCAACATACCCAGCAGAAACACCTCGAGGGAGGATTTATTTTGGCTCAAGACTTCAGGGCATCACAACAACACTTTGTGTGATGGATTTTTCCTGGGGAGGCACAATACACTGGTCTACTCACGCTAGAGAGGAAAGCCATGCCACACCAAAGTCCAACTTGGTAAACCAGTACATTTTTTATTGGGGTTACTAATGATAAGGATTAACATGGGTGCATTTTACTTTCCATCCAACCAAGTCAGCACTAGCATGTGTGATGGGTGTGGTGTCACGCACCTTTAATTCCAGCACTTGAGTGGACCTGTGTGAATTTGAAGTCAGTCTGATTTACATAGAGAGTTACAGGTCAACTTGGACTATATAGTAAGATTTTTGTCTTGAAAGAAAGAAAAAAGGATAGAAAAAAAGAGGAAAGGAAGGAAGGGAGGGGAGCGGAGGGGAGGAGAGGGGAGAGGAGGAAAAACCAGGGCAAAGCCAGGGCATGAGGGGTAGAACCTCAGTTAAGAACACTTGCTGAGCCCCGCATGGAACTCAGCGTCCACTCCCTCCGCGAGAAGCTGCAGCAGGACCTGGAGGCAGAGCATGTGGAGGTGGAGGACACCGCTCACAACCGTTGTACGACCAGCTTCCGAGTCCTGGTGGTATCGGCTAAGTTCGAGGGAAAGCCACTGCTCCAGAGACACCGGCTTGTGAATGAGTGCTTAGCTGAAGAGCTTCCGCGCATCCATGCCTTTGAACAGAAAACTCTGACCCCAGAGCAGTGGACCCGAGAGCGGCGGAGATGAGGGGCTCAGGCCTGAACAACCATTAAATTATAAATCGGGTCTAAAAAAAAAAAAAAAAAAAAAAAAAAAAAAAAAAAAAAAAAAAAAAAAAAAAAAAAAAAAAAAAAAAAAAAAAAAAAAGAACACTTGCTGAAAAAAAAAATAAAAAAAAAATAAAAAAAACAACCCCCCCCAAAAAAACAAAACAAAAAAAGACAAAAAAAAGAAAACAAACAAACAAACAAAAAGAACACTTGCTGCTTTTGCAGAAATCCTGAGTTCCTAGCATCCACACGGTAGCTCACAACTGTGTGTGACTTCAGTTCCTGGGGATCCCATACCCTCTTTCGTTAGCCACAGGTACTGCATGCAGGTGGTACACAGACAGGCAGGCAAACAAACAGCTATACACATACACAAGGAGTTAATGAAGGATCAACTAGCATAGGATGCATAGTCATCTCTGAGGCCAGCACTTCCCCACTTTACCTCGAGAGACGCTTGCCATGGAACTGCTCTGAGCACCAGCTCGGTTTCTGAAAGAAACACAAGCAGACAGGACAATTTAACCCACCAATGACAGATGGACAGGAATAACGCTGTTGTCCAATCTAGACCATCCATAAAATCTGCAGATCTGGCTGAGTTTTATAAATGTTTTTTTTTTTTTTTTTTTTAAACTTTATTTATTTATTTATTTGCCTTGGTGTTTGCCTGGAACTGTAACTACAGACAGTTGTTAGCTGCCATGTGGGTGCTGGGAATCGAACCCGGGTCCTCTGGAAGAGCAGACGGTGCTCTTAACCGCTGAGCCATCTCTCCAGCCCCCTGGCTGAGTTTTAAAGCATTAGTTCATATCTAGGACCTGTAACACTGTAAAGCTGAGGCCTGGTTTCCAATAGAAAGGACCATTATTGGCACAAGATACTCCAAGACCAAGATTTTACTCCAGAGGAACAAAGGACAGTCATTCGGGACGGAGACAAAGATAGAGGGCGAGGAAGAAGGGGAAGGAAACAAGGAAGAGCACAGGGATATTTGTCCCGGACAAAGGTCAACGTCTGGATAGAGGCAAATGATAGTTTATAAAGGTACAGGGAGAAACCTCGGGTTAGGACGAGGCATTTGATTTTGATTGGATAGATTGATTACAGCAACTACAAGGGGAATTTTTTTTTTTAAAGTTTTTTTTTTAAGTTTATTTTATTTATTTATTTATTTATTTATTTATTTATCTTGGTGTTTGCCTGGAACTGGAACTACAGACAGTTGTTAGCTGCCATGTGGGTGCTGGGAATCGAACCCGGGTCCTCTGGAAGAGCAGACGGTGCTCTTAACCGCTGAGCCATCTCTCCAGCCCCTACAAGGGGAATTTTAATTGCTGGACTTCAATACTTCGATAGCTGGACCTTGGCAGTCAGCCTCAGGAGGGGGAAATGACCACATGTGGGAATAGAGCTTGCTGGCAAGACTAGGGGGATGGGCGAAGGGCAAGCTCTGCCAGAGCCATGTTTGCCATGCTTGGGCCTGCCCGAGTCCTTCCACTAACAGGGGTGAAGGGAAGGGTTCCTTACAAGAAGCAGGGATCTAACGCTGCAGCTCAGAAGCCCTCTGCACAGCTTGTAGGTGGCCCAGCAGCCCAAGAAATTTAGCTGCAGTGCTAAATTTAGTCAGTGTCTCCTCCTGTGGAGAGCTGTGGAATTGGCCCAGCCTTGAGAGGCATATGCCACAGGCTTTTCAGGTTAGAGTCTTCGGCTCCTGAGGCACTGTATGCCTTTTGGTTCCTGAGAAACCAGAAGAGTGCTTGGCATGGGTGTCAATAGAAAGTCTTTATTAGCTGGTCTTTGGCTACCATGGGTGTTAGGGATCCCAGGATACCACTGAACCTTTCTCAGGGTGAGCTTTTAAAACCCACGTCCTGGGTTGCTATACATCAGTGAACAAGATCAGCCAGAAGAACTACAGAAGCCAAAGAGCAAAGTTAGTGCATTTAGAGACTTTCCCAAAACTATGGCCTTGGTGGGTCGGGCCTTTGTTTTGGTTCTGGCAGGTGTTGCTGTCTGTGCACTGAGTTTTACAGCCTGAATGATACTTACATCATGGAGTCAGTTGTGCTAGGGTCTGAGGCCATGTTATAGAAGTTTGGCCGTACAATTAGTCTTAGATATTAATCTCGCGTACCCTGTATGGCTTGCAAATGTCATTGTATCCTGGCAACTACAACTGTATTCTTCTTGGCAACTGCCATTATAATCTGTCTCAGATTAAAAAAAAAAAAAAGACGGATTGCTTGCAATAGACCTGTCTCAACATCAGTCTTGCTGAGACCCCTTCAACCTGGTTTTAATTCCCGCCGACCACCAGGAGACTGTGGATCAGCAAGTACGCGCTTACTCCTTGCCAGAGTTGCTTATTCCTTTAACTGCTGGAGAGGGGTCCTCAGGAGTCTTCCAAGTTTAGGCTCTCTCAGACAAGTGAGCTTCTCTTTACCTCCCCAAGCTCAAGACGGGAGGAAACTGCCACATAGCTGGAAGGATCGTGGCGGTACCAGCACTAGCCACCTTCCATGCGGCCACTGACAGGAAGCAGAAGCCACAATTGTAAGTAAATCTGGGGAACAACCCCAACTTACTTCTGCCTGCCAACTCTCACTTCCTTAAACTCCCACAGCATTCACAACCGTGCCACAAACCCAGGGACTAAGTGTTCAAAACGTGAGGGTGAAGGGTAGAGGGCTATTTTAAATTCAAACCTTATTTGAATCGGAGTTAAATTCAAATTCACATTTGTCTCACAGTTCATTTTAGTCATTAATTTAAAAAATATTTATTATGTATGCAGTGTTCTGCCTGCATGTATGCCTGCACACCAGAAGAGGGCACCAGATCTCATTATAGATGGCTGTGGCCACTATGTGGTTGCTGGGATTTGAACTCAGGACCTCTGGAAGAGCAGCCAGTGCTCTTAACCTCGGAGCCATCTAACTCCATTTGTTTGTTTGCTTCCCATGAGCTGTGGATTCTAGGAAAGCCAGGGTCTTGTTGGTCTGAGTCATTATGTGACCCTAAAAGTCCAGTCTGGGCATAAATCTCAGGATGTCACCGCGATGTGATCAGCAGCACTGCCCTACACGCTCATATTCAGCCTGGAAGTAAGACCCATATATTGGCCACTCAATCAGTTCAAATAGGGGTGGGGGTGGGGGGGAGATAACAAAAAGTCCATTTACTATAATGCAGGCTCTTTCACTCAAAGCGTCAATCACAAGAGCATGAAGCAAAAGGTGTGGCTGAATAATGCCCCTTACAGACACTGAACCAATCAAATTTAAGCACTGGAGGCACACCCACTAGAGAGCAACCAATCATAATGAAGTGGTGGGCACTAGAGAGGCCACGCCCAGTGCCTCAAATTGCCAAAGCCGGCTCAGGAACTGGGGAGCAGAGAGAAGACCTACAGATTTCGGGTTTGTGATGAGTTATGGACAGGGAAGTGTGTGTGTGTGTGTGCGTGTGTGTGTGCGTGTGTGTGTGTGTGTGTGTGTGTGTGTGTGTAAGTAAGATTTAAAAGAAGGAAAAGTAATTGAGAGAGACAGCGAGACGATTCTAGGAAGGAGGTGTGGTGGACTCTAGATGTTGTCCTATCCCTGACTTGTACCTCATTTGGCTTGGACCCAGATGCTTGCAAAGCTGTACCACTGCGCCATGCCTCTCGCTCCTCATTGGTGGATTTTTAAGCTAGGGTTCTGATGCCGCCCCACCCCCATCCACCAACCACGTTCCTGCTGAGCCACATTCCTGCTCCTCATGTGCATCTTATAGCCCTCTGTTTTATCACTGAGTTAAATCTTCACTTTCTTTTTACTTTTCCTTTTGAGACAGGGTCTTCTCACAAAGTTGCTCAGGCTACCCTTCAGTATGTTCTGTAGTCTAGGTGGGTCTTGAACTTCCAACGCATTCTTCTGAGCATCTGGGATGCTCAGTGGATTAAGCCTGGCTCAGGCTATTTCTTCGTGGGATCTTAGATGATCCTTCCCGACTCTTTTACCCTGTGTGTGCAGCTTTTATTCAGCCAGAACCTCCTCTTTAGGCTGGGATCCATGGCTCCTGGGACCAAAATCAAGGACCTGGAATCCCACACTACACCAGGGCAACGGGCCTACCAGACGTTATCCATGTCAGGACCAATCATGCTGATTACCTTGCCTCCCCCAGCGAAGGATTATCTGTGTCTCTCCATCACTTCTTTCTGCTTCTGCATCCTTCTGGCGATCCCAGCTCTGATGTTCTCCCTTAAGGTGGGTACCATTCAGCTCCTGGAAACATCTCCTCCTCCCTCTTTTTCCTCAAGTGCTTCTTCATGTCCCATAGGGATTGTTCCTTCCTCTTCACCATCTGACTGCATGTCCCTTTTGGTTCCTTCAACTCCTGGGTCCTGCTTGCTCCACATTCTCATTCTGTCGACCTCTCGGTGACTTCTTCCCTTGGGGACTCAGCCCGGATCTTTTCTTGCTCGCCTCACCATTGATATTGGACTTTCCAGGGATGTCCCTCTTGGAAATCTTCTTGCCCATTTGGCCTTTTATTTTCACAGACTCGGGAAGCCAACTATAATGGGGATTGGAGGAGAGCCCAGAGGAACTCCAGGTTGGCCTTGGGCTTCAGCATCTCCAGCATCCTCATGGGGTGCATTCTGATGGCCAGCTCCATTACATTCATTTTTGAGACAGAGGTTATGACATCATCTTGAAAGCCCATTTCACCCTGGGAGTTGTGTCTATCCTAGGAGCTTCTGACCCTGGACATCAACAACTGCCTGTGTTGAGGTTATCTTCTGGTGTGGCAACATTGCTAAGAGCAATAAAGATTTCAAGCAGGTGTCTCCCTTCTTGTTCACCTGTATGTATGTGTTCACCTGCTGTATGTGTTCACCTGCTGTATGTGCTCACCTGTATGTATGTGTTCACCTGCTGTATGTGTTCACCTGTATGTATGTGTTCACCTGTATGTATGTGTTCACCTGCTGTATGTGTTCACCTGCTGTATGTGTTCACCTGTATGTATGTGTTCACCTGTATGTATGTGTTCACCTGTATGTGTGTGTTCACCTGTATGTATGTGTTCACCTG